>APFE031224169.1:0-17309 GCA_000404065.3 Pinus taeda
AAAGCCCTTCTTCACCTCATGTAAAGCTTAGATCACCCAACACTATGATATTACACCAGGAAACCAACAACACTTCTCTACAAGATACAAGATTCCAGCCTCTAGATCTCTGTGATGAGGGATCCATATATAGATGATTATAGGGGGTGAGTCATCTTCTGGGTTTTTTATTAGTGTCCTCTCTCTGATAGTTCTTGATTCCACTTGGAGATTGATGATCTCTTACTCATCCCTGGGTGAATTCAGAGAGGCAAGTGTTAGAGAAGCTTCTGGAAGATTCTATGATCCTCCACCTCGCAAACTATATCTGCCATTTGTCCATTCTTGCCCATCGCACCCTACATAAGGGCTTTCTAGTATGCATCACACCCTTTACACTGAGCAGGTGATATGTATCGTACCCTCTACACTGGGCATTCTGTATGGTCCAGTTTTGACTAGTTCTAAGTAGTTTTCTGTGGAGAACTTCTGGGAGATGATGTAATTATTTGACCTTGTTCCTTTAGGGAGTGAAGCAACACTTTTAGGGACTTAGGAGCCCTTAGTTTATGGACATTTAGGATTGGGGTTACAGTGCCCAAAAATGCCTATAACAGTTGCCCCCTAAAGCATGAGGTCGTTAATCTTTTGATGTCGGGTGAAATTCTTTATCATGAGGATCCGAAGTTTTTTTCGAGCTAGGAGGTGACTTGTAATAAGATACAATACAATACATTATCTTCATAATAGTTTTCATGATCTAGTTGAGGCGGGCATTCCCATGCTCAACTTTATAAATTCATTTTCATGTACATAGGACAGACAATCGTCTGTGTAGTATAGTGATGATTCAGACGGAGTCATCATCCTTTGATTTGGATGATCATCTGTTCGGCAATGATGTACATTTGATGTCTTTATATTCCTGAATATATTGCAGCCCAGATGGATGAAACTAGATCCAAGGTCCTCAAAACTCATTCAATCTTCACTCGGAGTACAAATTGATCCATGTGAAATATGTTATGGAGTCGAACATGGAAATACATCGCCTAATTACCAGCCAATGATGTAAGTTGTTAACAGGCGCGAGAGGAATCACCAATAATGACAATGATCCTCAAGGTACTACAGTACAATTTGCGTGGTGTGAAAGAGCGACTTGGTGTCGAACACCATGAAAAATCTCTCGGTCGAAGGCCATTGATGTAAACCTGTCGCCGAAAGTGAGAAACTTGCCATTGACTCATGCAAGCTTCAAAGTACTGAAAGGGATTGTTCCTAGGTCGACTTCTTGGATAATGAGTTGAAGTCGACAAGACGTGACCCATCATAGGAGGGCCTTAATGAATCCCACATCTATGACATGGAACGAAGCAAATGATTTTGGAGGTGAAAACGATCTGATGATATAGGGTTCAGGGTGGCGGTCATGAAAGAATGGAGCGTGAATGTATTGCAGCGGATGAGACACAGGCGAATACTCTGAGTGACTTCTCTTGAACATACTGGTGACACTGACAATGGATTGGTAGCATTAACCCCAAAGAGGGATGGTGTGATAGACCAATGGTGATATGACCAGTGAACGGAATAACCCAACCCGACTCGGACGGAGTGAAAGTGTCATGTTCAAGAGCGACTTGCTACCAATAAAGTTTCTTCAAGTTTTCTTCCTAATTTTCCCCTATCATTGCTAACCAATACCTCTTTATTTTTATCGAGCTTGAGGAGGATAATATATGCTTGTTATATAATCCGCACTTCGGGCGAACCCGTCGCTTTTTTTTAACGAGCCTAGAGATAGTGAAACTCGTTCTCGTCTATTTGGACAAGTTTGTCGCTATTGGTTTTAACTTGTTTAACGACAATGATAACTTGGTCCTTTTTCATTTTTAGAGAGTTTGAGAAAGGATATAAAGGAAACTCCAATGATTCTTTTTCCTCATATAATCCCTTAAGTTCGAAAGAGCGTAAAATAATACGAAAGGGATGAATTTTTGATAGTTTTAACGAGTCGAACAAGACAAGCGCTCGATCTTTTTGTGTAATAATCCCTCAAGTCCAAAAAGATTAAAATCTAGAGGAGGGATAACACTTTCGATGACTTTAACGAGCTGGAGAGGCCAATTTCTCGGCAATCTTTTCATGTTTTACGAGTCAAGTGAAAAGAGCTTAAAGGAGACTCTTTTTTTGAGGATCCAATGATAATTTCGGGTAGCAGATGATTCCAAGTAAGGTTTGGAATTTTCCAATCACGGTAGTGTCATAAGGATGGCTAGCAAAATCACTCGTCGCAGCTGTTCCTCAAAAGGGTAAACAGTCAAATGGAGGCGTATGATCGGCTAAAAACGTGGAGGTGATGATGAGAACATGACCAAGGCTTGAAAGTTGATGATAATGCATTCACAGGTTATTTACCAGAAATCGGTTCATTTTTTAATGAGCTTAAACTCTGGGGGAAACATTTGCTCATTGCTTATGTTTAATTTTTTAATGAGCTTGAACTCCATGTAAAAATGGCTCGTGATAATGGTCATTGATTATTTGATTCACCGTTAACACTTTGTTCTTTCAATGGTCGTACTACTTGTTCAATTGCTTCATCAAACCGATTAGAAATGAAAACATATGCTTGATAAATGAGTTAAAAAACACTAATACCTTACTCGAATCACGTGAATAGTAATTTAGAAGTGACTTTTACCTCTCATTTTACCATTTCATTTAAACTTGGTTTGTTGGAGCTCTGGAGGTGTTTTGTCCCCCTGATTTTCATTGGCTGATTCCGGGAGATTCTGTGGATGATTCTCGGTGCTTTCTGGACTAGGTAGGAGCCACTCCTATGCTCTTCAATTGCATTCTTTCCTTTTTTAATTCTGAGCATGTTTCCTTGCTTTGCTGAGCCTCTGGGGTTTTGAACAACTCGCCTTGGCCCCATCGCACCCTTTCTATATTGAAAGGTGCGATGCATACTGGTCTTATCACTGGCCAGATAGTATGCATCGCTCCTAGTACACTACTAGGGTGCGATGGGCGCAAGGAGGGAAACTTTTGCACAGTTTTCCATGGAATGTTTTCCCATTTTCGCTAAATCAGGACCGTGACTCTTCTCTTGTTTGTTTTTTAGATATTTATCATAGCAAAATGGTTGTTACATGGCGAGAATGCAAGCATGAAGAAGAGGACACAGTTTCTTTACATGATCTAGATACAGTAACTGCACTGTGAAACTGTGGCCTGCTGAAGTTTTTCTGCATCTCTAGCATGAGGCAACAATTCACTTGTTGCAATATTTCCTCAACACCTGGGATCCTACCAACCAGGTGTTCCAAATCAAGGGCAAATCTATCCCCTTGACTATCATGGACATCTATTTTTTGACTGGTTTATCAAGGCATGGTGCTCGTCTCTCATTACCGGGTTCTGCCCGTGGGGGTGAATCTGTGAGAGAGTATATTCGCCGGCACTGCAGGGAGGGATCTCAGCTGAGTACAGATGGCAAGATCAACATCTGAGATGTCACTGACCGGCCCCTGAGGACCATTCTGTTCACTTTTTCTAGACTGGCTGGTAGTGTGGCTCTTCACATAGCTAACAAGTCTTATATGCAGTACCCTTTGGAATGCCTTGAACCGAAGGTGTTCAATTGGTGTGACGCAGTACTCTCTGTGATGAAAGAATAGCTGACCAAGGTGAAAAGTGGAAGATCCAAGAATTTTGGCTATGGTTCTATTTTGACCGCTTTCGCTTTGGATAAGATCCCACTGATGCAGCCGCAGTACATTTCACTTCCACTGACTGAGCCACGGATGCAGAGATGGGTTGACCTTATGTCTTGACATGCTATCCAGCCTCAGGTTTCTTTCTCTGATACCTTCTTTGAATGGTTTGACTGTCAGGATATGGTTTACTTCAAGTTTCCATATGTTGGCATGGATTTCCGAGGGGACTCGGTTTGGTGCTGCTAGCTGGTGAGCAATGGGGTGCTATGGGCAAATTCTCTGACCATATCTCTGCTTATTGTTTTTATAATGCTCTTATGCTTTCTTTGATCAAGACTAATCAAAACTCATGTGATCATGTAGATATTGGACCAGTTCAACCAGCAGTAAGTCAGAGAGAGCCAGCTGTCGCTCCGAAAGGAGAGGTTGTGGGGAGGGTAGACCTGGTCTTGCCTTCAAAAGATCTATCTTCAGATGATACAGTCACTGAAGAGAATAAGAACAACATCGTTTAAATTCTTTTCATAAACATAGACTCTGATGAACATGGGGGCAGTCTACCTATTCCTTTACCGCAGGAAGGAAGTTCATTAGAGTCGTATCCGACCGTCTATTCGGTCCCACCGCCAAGCAACCTCGTCGTTTCCTTTGATTGGAATCTACTAGGTAGACCCCGTTTACCAGCGAGTGTACCATTCTGAATCATTGTACAGGCTTACATAATGGTCATGGATGGTACCATCATAGATGAAGGGGCTTTTGTGAGTATCCTTTCCTCGACTGCTTGGAAAGCGCTTGGTTCACCATCGCTTCTGCCTGAGATGAGAAATCTGACAAGCTTCGACAAAGGAACCAGTCGACCATTAGGGATCCTTCCCAGTGTGCCCATAACATTGAGAAGTAAAACCGTTTACATGAACGTGATGGTAGTCCAAGGACCCCTATATTATAATCTACTCCTTGGGCGCGAGTATATTTATAGCATGGGAGCCATTGTCTCCTCACTCTTTACAGTAATGTGTTTTCCGCATGAAGGCCAAGTGGTCCAGCTCATAAACCAACTTTCATTCCCCGACTCACACATAGCTAATAGTCAAATGCCATCCCTAAAGTGTCTTTTCACGCAAGGAATGTCTCCAGTCTATCCACCTGAAGAGTGCGAGTAATTTAGGAGGACATGACTGAAACCCAGGGGGCATGCACCTTGGCCTGCTTCGGTAGGGAAACTCTAGGTATAGAGTAGGTTTCCGCAAAGGAAAATGACTGGTCTGATACCCGCCCAAAATTAGATCGGGTTCCTTCATCAAGGTTAGAAGGTTGGGATTCAGAACCACCCTTGTCCAAATGGACTAAGCCAGGAAGTGTTTCTATCTACTATGTGGATGGAAACTGTCTTGCTGAAACAAGAACTTCTATATGGTAACCAGGAAATTTTTCACTATACCCAGAGGCATGCAAAAAATTTTGCATGCAAGCGAAGAGCGACCATTTATTTTCGTAGTTTGTAGATTCTTGAACTCTTAAACTCATAGGATTGTTCATTTCCTAACTTGCATAAAGAAAGGATCTGAGGCAAAGCTTTGAAAGGTGCACGCTCCATAAAAAATGGCATCTATAGATGAGATATCCTTATTATATGACTGGCACGAGCAGTTTCTACGTGGAGTTCAAGCTCGTTAAAAATTAAACATAAGTAATGAGAAAATGTTTTCCCCAGAGTTTAAGCTCATTAAAAAATGAACTGATTTCCGGTAAATAACCTGCGAATGCATTATCATCAGCTTTTAAGCCTTGCTCATGTTCTCATCATCACCTCCACTTTTTTAGCCAATCATATGCCTCCATTTGATTGTTTACCCTTTTGAGGAACAACTGCGACGAGTGATTTTGCTAGCCATCCTTGTGACACTGCCATGATTGGAAAATTCCAAGCCTTACTTGGAATCAGCTGCTACCCGAAATTATCACCCATTCCTCAAAAAACGAGTCTCCTTTAAGCTATTTTCACTTGACTCATAAAATATGAAAATATTGTTGAGCAATTGGCCTCTCCAACTCATTAAAGTCATCAGAAGTGCTATCCATCCTCTAGATTTTAATCTTTTTATACCTGAGGGATTATTACACAAAAATATCGAGCGCTTGTCTTGTTGAACTTGTTAAAACTATCGAAAATTCATCCCTTTCGTATTATTTTATGCTTTTTTAGACTTCAGCGATTATATGACGAAAACGAATCATTGGAGTTTCCTTTCCGTCCTTTCTCAGACTCTCTAAAAATGAAAAAGGACTGAGTTTTCATTTTCATTAAACTCATTAAAACCAATAGCGACAAACTTGTCCAAATGGATGAGAACGAGTTTCACTATCGCTAGGCTCATTAAAACATAGCGACGGTTCACCCAAAGGGTGGATTGTAGAACAAGCATATGTTATCCTCCTCAATATTGATAAAAATAAACAGGTACTGGTCAGAAATGACTGGGGAAAATTGGGAAGAAAACTTGAAGAAACTTTATTGGTAGCAAGTCGCTCTTGAACATGACACTTTCACTCCGTCCGAGTCAGGTTGGGTTATTCCGTTCACGGGTCATATCACCATTGGTCCATCACACCATCTATCTTTGGGGTTAACACTACCAATCCATTGTCAGTATCACCGGTATGTTCAAGAGAAGTCGCTCAGAGTATTCACCTGTGTCTCGTCCGCTGCAATACATTCATGCTCCATTCTTTCATGACCGCCAACTTAAACCCTATATCATTAGATCGTTTTCACCTACAAAACCATTTGCTCCGTTCCGTGTCGTAGATGTGGGATTCATTAAGGCCCTCCTACAACGGGTCACTTCTTGTCGACTTTAGCTCATTATCTAAGAAGTCGACCTAGAACAACCCTTTTCAGTACTTTGAAGCTTGCATGCCTCAATGGCAAGTTTCTCACTTTCAGCGACAGGTTTACATCAATGGCCTTCGACCGAGATATTGTGCGTGGTTTTCGATGCCAAGTCCCTTTTTCACACCACGCAAATTGTACTGTAGTACCTTGAGGATCATTGTCATTATTGGTGATTCCACTCGCACCTGTTAACAACTTACATCATTGGCTAGTAATCAGGCGATGTCTGTTATATACCTAGGGGGGATAATATGGGGTACCAAGGGAGGTACCAGAGGTAATAATGTAATAATGGGATGGGCCATAGTAATAAATAAGGTGGTTAACCCATGTCATGTAAGGAACCACAAGTAGTTAATAATAATGTAAGGGGCCCACGCTATTAGTTGATGGTATGAGGAAACCATGGTAATGATGCATGGTATTGTATGTATGAGGCCTATATAGAGGATAGAGACTCCACATGGAGAGATAGGAAGAGAAGTATTCTAGTATGAACGAGCATATGGCTTGTGGAGTATTCTCCTTCCTTAAGGAGTGATTGTATGGTGTTGCCCTACCTTAAGTGTTTGAGATCAATAAAGATTCATTTCATATTATTCTTGGGTTTATTTGCACTATCTTATATTTTCATATCATATCTATAATATTTTTGGTTATATCTACAACAAGTGGTATCAGAGCACTTTCTTGGGCACAAAAGTGGAGAATGTTTTTTACTTTTGCAGGATTTCGGGGGCGGCTAGTTTGCAGATCATATATGTAAATTTTGGTGCAATATATGAAAAATCTAATTGCAGATCTGGACTCTATGTGAAAAAATACCCAATTTCAAAAAAAAAATCGGTCGAATCGAAGTCCGGATGAAGGAGATATCGCTGATTTAAAAATCAGTAGGGTTGTAGACAATTTTTCGGGGTAGCGAATTTGCGGCACAGATCTAGACCTCTTGGCACCAGATCTACAAAATCTAATTGTAGATCTAGAATCTTTGTGAAAAAACACCCAATTTCAAAGAAACAATCAGTTGAATTGGAGTCCGGATGAGGGAGATATAACTGATTTAAAATCAGCGCTTTTTTCAAAAATTTTGGGTGACGGAGGGAGAGTAGCAGCGTAGATCTGGAATTATAGTGCTTGGATCAAGATTTCTATCACATGAGCAGATGCAAAATGATTGTTCCATTTCTGAAAATAGGTTATAATAGGGATTCTGAGCAATATTGACGGAACTGTGACAATTTCAAATTTTCGCCAATTTTTTTGTAATGGATCAGAAATTGAAGGACTTGTATAAATTTGATGGCTCTCATCCAGCCAAATGGCTAGCACAAATGGAGAAATATTTCAAATTGGATTACGCCTATGATGATGATACTCAGCTTGGGCTGGGGAGAATATACTTGGACAATGAAAGGCGGCAATGGTGGCAAGAGCATCAACGTAGCTATCGAAGGTTCTTGACTTGGGATGCCTTCAAAAAAGCTCTTATGGACCACTTTGACCGTAAAATTCTTGTGGATAAGCTCACACAGACAGACACGCAACCTAGCACAAATTTTATTTTTACAGGAAAGAAGGAAACCAAGGAACCTAAAGGGTTATTTTCTATTGGTATCTCCTTATTACAGGTTCATGGATTGATTCAGAAAGAGAAGATCATTGTCTCTATAGATCCTAGTTGCAGGCATAATTTGATGAATGCTAATTTGGCAAAAAAATTGCAAGTTCCAACAAAACACATTGAAAATACACAAGTTGATGATGAGAATGTTCAAGTGTACAAGGATTTGAAGATTTTTATGGATAAGTATGTGTTGCATAGTGATTTTTATGCTTCAGATATAGATAACATAGATGTTGTTTTGGGATACCCTTGGATGGAATCAGTAGGTACTATCAATATTAATGTACAGAAGAAATTCCTAAAGCTCTGGTATAAAAAGAAGAAAATTACATTACAAGATATTTCCATTAGTAAACAGGTAGAGTCCAAGGAGGCTGAAGCAGAAGATGTTCAAGGGACTGACATATCAGATGATGAGCTTTGATGATTGACAATCAAACACAAATAGAGGCTGCAGAACAAAATATTACAGGTGATGATACATCAGAGGAGGGCTCAGTGGTTGAAGTCATATTGAAAAAGAAGACACCACAACAGGCAGCACAGCAAGGTGAAGTCAAGCAAAAGCCATCGTGGGTTAAAACTTCAACATATCATCGCCCACATCACCCCGCAAGACAACCATCAAGATGGAAACCAAGTAGTGACATGACGGATACAAAGGAGAGACGATCCACTTACTACACATCAACACAGAAGAGCTGCCACGTTCAACTACCATCTCAAGCGAGCGAGGCACCAGCGCGATCGAGGGTTCACCTTTCTCTTGGATGGCTAGATGCACGTGCATGGTATCAGTGGACTACTCTTTTGAGTAGATCTTATTATTTGTGTTCTTCCCATGTTTCGGAGATGAAACATGCTTAGGGGGTGGAATGTTATATACCTAGGGGGGATAATATGGGGTACCAAGGGAGGTACGCAAGGTAATAATGTAATAATGGGATGGGCCATAGTAATAAATAAGGTGGTTAACCCATGTCATGTAAGGGACCACAAGTAGTTAATAATAATGTAAGGTGCCCATGGTATTAGTTGATGGTATGAGGAAACCATGGTAATGATGCATAGTATTGTATGTATGAGGCCTATATAGAAGCTAGAGACTCCACATGGAGAGATATGAAGAGAAGTATTCTTGTATGAGCAAGCATATGGCTTGGAGTGAATGTATGGTGTTGCCCTACCTTAAGGGTTTGATAATAAAGAAGCATTTCTAGACATCTATTTTTTGACTGGTTTATCGAGGCATGGTGCCCCTCTCTCATTATCGGGTTTTGCCCACGGGGGTGAATCCGTGAGAGAGTGTATTCACTGGCACTGCAGAGAGGGATCTCAGTCGAGTACGGACGGCAAGATCAACATCTGAGATGTCACTGACTGGCCCCTGAGGACCATTCTGTACACTTTTGCTAGACTGGCTAGTAGTGTGGCTCTTCACATAGCTAATAGGTCTTATATGCAGTACGCTTTGGAATGCCTTGAACCGAAGGTGTTCAACTGGTGTGACACAGTACTCCCTGTGATAAAAGAACAACTGACCAAGGTGAAAAATCGAAGATCCAAGAATTTCGTCTATGGCTCCATTTTGACCACTTTTTCTTTGGAGAAGACCCCACTGATGCAGCCACAGTACATTTCACTTGGCTTACCTCCACCGACTGAGCCATAGATGCAGAGATGGGTTGACCTCATGTCTCGACATGCTGGTCAGCCTCATGTTTCTTTCTCTGATACCTTCTTTGAGTGGTTTGACTGTCAGGAGATGGTTTACGCCAAGTTTCCATATGCTGGCATGGATTTTCGGGGGGACCCGGATTTGGTGCTGCCAACTGGTGAGTAGTGGGGTGCTATGGGTAAATTCTCTGACCATATCTCTGTTTATTTTTTTTATAATTCTCTTATGCTTTCTTTGATCAAGACTAATCAAAACTCATGTGCTCATGCAGATATTGGACCAGTTCGACCAACAGTATGTCGGAGAGAACCAGCTGCCGCTCCGGTAGGAGAGGCTGTGGGGAGGGCCATCCTTCGCGACCTTTATGTGTCCAAGACTCTTTCAGCATTACAGGAACAGGTTGAGGGTCTCACCCTTGGTATCCCAAATGTTAGGACTGACGAGCTTCCTCTGCAGTTGCAACGACATGTTGGTCACTTTAATTGCTTATTAATTAAACAGTCGAGTGCCACATAAATTGTCAACCCGGGAAAGTCCAATTATTTCAAAGGTGAATACGTACGGTATGTACTCAATTTTAATAGCACTAAAAATCTAGAGTATAAATAAATCACACTCTGTTAAAATTTTACTCTGTGTTATAGCAGTTATAATCTATTGCAGGAATCGAATAAGAAATGGATAATTAATTAAAAAGAATAAATCTGCAAAAGAAAACAATGGTTGTCCTGTAACAAAGGATAAGGACCCTATCCCCAGAGTAGGAACATTCAGCACCTGCCTCTGTTATCCAGTTCACCAATTCACTCTGTAAATCCTAATTAGCAGTGAGGCACTCATGTAGCAGCATCAATCAATTAAAAGAGAAACAGAGTTTTAGAAAAAGTAAAATAACATCAGAAGCAATACTCGTTAACAAGGTATGAACAGAAATCACACGTAACACACAACAGAAAGGAAATGGGTGAATCTTGTGATGAAGGTGGGCCCTGTCCCTCTCACAAGATTCCCCAAGACACGAAAACTAAGATAAAATACTCAGAACAAAACTTTATTCATCCGTCAATATACCATATTACAGAAAAGATTCAGTCTCGTTCCTTCAACTACAATCCTTGTGTTACAGCTTGTTCCTCCTATGTGTAGATCCCCTCTCTAATGTAGATGTCTCCTCTTTATAGAGGAGACATCTATTACAAAATATTTTCATTATAGATTCTAGTTCAACCCTTTGTACAAAAATAGGGAAATCAGTTCCCGCCAACAGAACGTTGTTACAGTAATTTAGATTATGAACGTTACGACCAATGTAACAGTTTCTTCAGTGATCGATTAGGTTCCTTTGTTGTTGCAAATATGGTACGCAAATCTCAACTGTCTCCTTGAGATTTTCATGTTGTTCTTACTGTTTCAGCTTCGAGATTCGTGTTGTTCCCGCTGTTTCAGCAACTGCAAAATATAGTCCTGCTAACTTTAGGCAGTTTCAACAATTGTTCAGCAACTCAGTCAACTTCAAAGATCAATTATAAAGATAGCATGATTATGTGTTAAATAATTAAACATATAGCAATGAGAAGAGTTACTGTATACCTTTAGAATGATTGAGTCAAAACACTAGCAAGGGATTTCAAATATGGCTTGAAAAGGGTAATATTATGACAAAATATAAAGTCAAAGATAGACAATATGGGGTCCTAACATCCCCCCAACTGAAAGGGTTGCATGTCCGCATGCAACTTCTACTCTGAATCTGAGTCGGAATACTGGGATGAATAGTGCAAATTGCTTATGCAGTAAGTATAGAAAGTGCTATCAACCATGTCTCTGAACCCTTGGACACTCTGGAGTTTCTACCATGTTGCCAGCTCCTCCTTTTTGGTCAATTTAAACTGAGCCTTGTATTGCTATCCAGGTATCCATAGGAGAGGGAAGTGAAAGTGGTGACCAATCCATTGTTCAACACACTATCGAATGCATTTAACGTAATTAGGTATTCATGAGATTGTTGCCTGAAGATTGAGGGGATTATAAGGGTGATATTCCCGTCTCTCCTTAGGACAGTGTTCCCAAAATAGATTATTTGCTTTTATAGTGAGAGCTCCCTTAGTTTTGACATAGTATTGGTAGTCTCCAAGAGTGTTTCCTGTAATTTCCTGATATGGTCAGTCATCCTTAGCTCTCGTAGAATTCGTTGATGTTCAGCAATAAAAACATCGGCATTTTGTGGCTCGGCTCGGATCTATAGAAGACATTTCTCCTCATTGTGTGTTGCTGACATAAAAGCATTCTTCCAAGTAAGCTGATTAGCCAAGAAATAAATAAAGGCTCTTATTTGAATATCACCAACGAGAGGAACTAAACTAAGCTTCCTATCTTTAGGCATAGCCTCATTGTGAAGATAGAGTTCACACAGCAAGTTCTGGTCACTATTCGGTGCTTCTGTGAAGGTCTCAATAAATTGCTGAGGTGTAGACACCTGATGGGGTCATCCATCCTTAATTTCTTTTATTTGGAGGAATGCTAAGCGTTCTCTCAAAAACACAGAATAGTTAAAAGATGGTTTCCTCGTGGCAAGTAACCTCTGGACCAAGTCAAAGATGAGAGACAGTTTGGTTTTTAGTTTCTTGTTTTCCTTGTGTTGTGCACGAGACTGTTTAAGAACTTCCCAATTTCTGTATGCATAGTTGAGCCATGAAGACTTCTGTTGCTAAAATGCCTTTCCTTGTGAGAGCTCATACTCTGTCTTCCATGTGTCGCTTAGTTCTTGAAAAATGGAAGTCTGTGTGTGAGCATTGCTGACACATGGAGGTTCAGTCTGGGTAGCCGCAGTTTTAAAAGACTTTGGTACTGGTTTTTTCCTGTAACAACTAGGGTATGATGGGGTGGTTTTATTTCTTTTTCCAAGATCCTTGAAAACCCTGCTGGTTCTTGTGTAATAGTAGGGTACTCCTTTTTAACTATAACAGGAGGAGATACTGGACTGGCTCCAGACAATGGAACTTCAACTATCTTATAACCTGCTCGAGAATAGAGATCACCACATTCATTGCACATGTATTCACTGTATTGATCCTTTTCTGCACTCTTTTCAGCTGCAGATGGTACCTAAGCTAACATGTACAGATTGAGTTCCTTTTCATAGGCTTCCCTAGCCTTTGTTAACTCTTGCTGATAAGCCTTAATTTCAGATTTCAAAAACTCATTTTCTTCTTGAAGGGAGGTTAAAGTAACTGGGCCTTTTGTAGTAGTTGCAGGTTCCAGTGGATGGGAGGATTGTTGTTCGGTGTCAACTTCATCATTTGCATCCTCAACAGGTGGTTCCTGTGTATCACCTATTGGGTCAGTGGCTGGTTCTTGTGTATCAGCCACATCTAGGTCGTCTTCCTTTTGTTTCCCAATAGGTGGTTCTTGCGTATCACCTATTGGGTCAGTGGTTGGTTCTTGTGTATCAACCACATACCCTGAATCATCTTGGGTGTCTACTTTAGATGAATCGGTAGCTGGTTCTTGTGGGGCAGCTTCCTCTTTTGAGAAAAATGATGTCACAAAATCGTGAACGCTCTGCATTTCGACACCCGAGGGTGAGGAAGGTGAGGTTTCAAGGCTAGGTGGAATACGAGATTTTAGAATGATAGGTGGGGAATTTGGGGTAATGGCCTCAGTTACTGCAGATGACCTTGTTCGTCGCCGTGGTAAGGAAGAAGGAAAAACAGTGGTTTTTCTCTTACGAGCACTTTTCCTCAGGGTAAGGGGATTATCAAAAATAGTGGCTTCCTTAACTGAGGCCCTCGTTCTTCTCTTTAGTGGGGTTGCAGCTTTCTATTGTCTTTTCCTTTTAAGCATAATGATGGGGGTATTGTCCTCTGAATTATCGGTGGGGATATGTACAATGGGAGTGGATGATTCAGCTTCATTAAGGGGTGGGGTCTGCTGCAGATTTTCAGTGCTCAATTAGGGTGTTTCAACTATTGGTTGCTGATTTTCGGTAGCTTGCTGGAAGTTTTCTTCTGCTAGTTGAAGGATTTTAGCAGTTGGTTGGGGATTTTCTTCAGATTGCTGGGAATTTTCTTCAGCTTGCTGGGGAGGGTTGTCGAGGGGAGGAGGATTGTGCAGGGAAAAGCCTCTATTTATTAAGAGCTAAACCAGATGATGGTGCATATTTATTGAACAACCATGCCTCAAATGATTTAATAACACAAAGTCGTGCTGGTAGACTACCTGATAATGTCCCTCGCAGGTGAAGTAATGCTTAATGAACTCTATAACCTTCGCCCATGGCGGTGGTAGTGATCGAAGTGCAACACCCCTGCCTTTGAATTCGACGTGCTCCCTTGGTAACAGAAAATCTTGCTGTGCGTTGAGAATGAGGTGTTTCTGACTGAACCAATGAGTACCATTGGTTGGTAGTCCCGAAACCTGTGCTATTTCCTCCCCTGTTATTGGAATTCGCACCCCTTGGACAGTGGAGTATCCTTCCCTCAAATTAAATGCAAATTCCAGAACCTGTTGGGAATCAAAATCCGGAAGTCTTCAGAAATAATCCACCCATCTTGATTGTAGAAATATTTGGTATGCCTCCTGGTAAAGTTCCAATAATGTCGTCGAGCCAGGTTCATGTCTAACAGCATTTCCTCCCATAGTTACTGGTTCGGAAAAATATAGAGTGCGGAGCCGAGTTACCGAGGTTGAAATAGAGTAGAACGTTGCAAATGAAGTTATGACATGATAATGTACATACGGGGTGACTAGATACTACCGTGAGAAGTAAGAAATGACGGTAATCAGTGTGTCATGTAATGATTACAATATTTCGGTATTCCCCCCCCCAACTATGGCTAGGATGATATGGTTGAAGGTATGGAGATTTCGGCAATCATGTCAATATCCTCTCATTAACTACAATTTAATATTTACACCTAAACACGCATACCTTTACATTTTACCTTTGGTTGTTGCGCAAAAAGTATTATCTCGTCATTAATAGATCGATGATGGTTATAAAAAAGGGTTTGTAAAATATGAGGGTTTTTATACACAAGGTTTTATTTATTCACGGGAAGTAATAGTGAAGGAACATAATTATTAGGATGAATGGCTGATTCCTTTAATGAAGAGTGATATGTATCCATCAAAAGTAATGGTTCATTCTCGAGAAAGAAATGAGGAAATTGGTGCTTCTTAGGAAAAATGGAAAAGGTTGGTGTTTAAGCACTGGAAATTGGTGTTTCAGCAATGGGAAATGGTATTTCAACAACAGGAAATGGTGGGAAAATGTTGCTGATGGGATGTAAGAGGGAATGAATTATGATCTGAAGTGACATGGCAATGTTTCCCAAGTCGAAGCTTAATCCTTCCTGTATTAGAATTTTTCTTCTCAGCCATCCTCTGAAACTAAGATCTGTAAAATAGTTAACTGTAACATGGCAACCCTTGACAGGGATTATTAGTTAAGAAATATAATCTAAGAAAAATAAATATATAAACAGAAAAACTAAGTGCATTGATCGATAGCAAGCTCCCCCAAAAAGGCATAATGTATGTCTGTCATGCAAGTGGCTTTGAAATCCTCTTTAGAAATAGGTTGCTGATACAAACGGAGCCGATACCCATTCACTAACAATGGTGTTCTGGAATCATCAATTGTTAGGAGTCTGACTGTTCCATTTGGGAAAACAGTATCTACTTCATAAGGTCCTAGCAACCTTATTCTTAATTTACCTTGAAAATTTTCAAAACAGGAGTCATACAGTAGAGCCCAATTACCTTTTTGGAACTGCTTATGCTTAATGGTTTTGTCATGCCACCTAGTTCTTTGTTGTTGTATCATAGTTGTTTGATGGATGGCATCCAACCTCTTTTCATCCAATTCTTGAAGCTGCTGCAACCTAGCTGTCTGTGCATCAGTCAAGTCAATGTTAACAGCTAAAGCAGTCCTTAAGGTTTTGATTTCAAATTCCACAGGAAAAACAACACTTTTACCATAAACTAATTCATAAGGTGAAAAACCTATAGTGTTCCTCCAAGTAGTTCTGTAAGCCCATAATGCCTCAAGCAACCTTTGAAACCAGTCCCTTCTATTCTCCTTTACCGTTTTTGTTAAAATGGCTTGTATGACTTTATTCGTACTTTCCACCTACCCATTGGCCTGGGGGTGATAAGGCGTAGTCATTTTATGCTTAATGTGATATTTTTGAAGTGTGTCTTTAAAGCCATGAGAGTTGAAAGGAGGTCCTCCATCTGTGACTCTCTCTCTAGGCAATCCAAACCTAACAAAGATTTCTTCAAATAAAAAGGTTAAAACTGATTCTTCATTAGCTTTAAGGAGTGCCTTAGCTTCCACCCATTTAGTCATATAATCTGTGCAAACCAGTATATAAACTCTTTGATTGGATGGAGGGTTGATGGGACCTATAAAATCTAGCACCCATCTTTAAAAAGGTTCAAGTATTACCTGGGGGTTCAGTGGCATTTCATCCTTGTGATTAGGCTGGCCCATTCTCTGACATCTATCACAGGCCCTAACATACTTATTTGCATCCTTGAAAAGTGAGGGCCAATAATAACCCATTCTAAGAACTTTGTGTGTTGTTCTTTTATTAGCAAAATGCCCTCCACAAGGGCCATCATGACAAGCCTTCAATATATCATAAACTTCATCTTCTCTGATGCATCTCTGAATTTCCTGATCGAGTCCTGTGTGAAAAAGACACCCGCTTATCCAGCTGTACCTAGCACTTTGCTGAACGATCTTTCTTTTCTCTCTTTGTGATAGGTGTGATGGTAACTTCCCTGCGACTAAATAATTGGCAATGTCTGCATACCAAGGTGAGTGAGCAGATACTGCAAATAAATATTCATCGGGAAAGGAATCATCCACTGGAGTGTTTTCATTAGTTTTTAACCGAGAAAGGAAATCGGCAACTACATTTTCTTTACCTGGTCGATCTACAATTGTGATATCAAATTCTTGTAATAATAATAACCATCTAGTAACTCGAGCATTTGTAACTTATTTGTTCATTAAATACTTAATGGCCGAGTGATCAGTATGAACAAAAGTAGTGTAACCGGTAATATAATGTCGAAACTTATTAATAGCATAAATGACTACTAAAAATTCTTTCTCGGTAATTGTGTAAGTTCAGCAGGGGTCATATTTTTACTAATAAAATAGATAACATAAGAAAGACTATCTTCTTCTTGACCCAAGACAGCTCCAATTGCAGTATCTGAAGCATCAAAGGATATATGAAAAGGGAGTGTCCAGTCAGGTCCTCTTAAAATGGGAGTTATAGACAATTGATGTTTAAGTTCATTAAATTATTTTTGACAACCATCAGTCCACTTAAATTCAACATTTTTCATAAGTAACACAAACAAAGGAGAAGCTATTTTAGAAAA
>APFE031224174.1:0-21266 GCA_000404065.3 Pinus taeda
ACTTGCAATTTAGCTTACATATGCCTAAACAAGTGTGTCTATATATATAAGTCAAACAATTTGCGCAAATTACGGTTGATGGCATAAGAAAGAAAAAGGGTTTCTTGGTTGCTTAAACGAGCACGTGAATTCCATTTGGAAGGTGTTTGAAATTATTTGGATCAAAATCTTCTATTTATTGCAGCCACTGGTTTAAACGAATTCCAAGGCAGAAATGGGAGCCGCCGACCTGTTCAGCAGTTCAATGTGACGTCTAAAAATGTATTGTGTAATTATAATTATAATTAAAAATTTGAATCCTACACCTACTATTATAATTATGTAAAATACAAACACAACACAACACATGTAGGTATTATTATAATAAAAGTAATAAACATAACACTTTATATTCTTGTACATTAAATTTACCTAAAGAAAAATATAAGCGGCTTAAATTTTATGATATTGGACACGTTTTGAATGATTAAATATTAGTTTTATCATATCCCAAGGGATGCAACTCATGTTTTATTACATATATCTCTCTTCATATATGACAAATAATGTTATATGAATAAGTGAGAAAGATACATAATAGATTCATAATGAATCCTTAAATTATAAATCTTTAAGGTTATCCAAGTAAATGATGAGTTTTTTACAAAAAGTTATTTGGTCACACTGTTTGAAGGTTGTTGTTTCTCGAGAGGAGAAGAATGGTAAGAAAAATGTTTTATTTAAGTGAAAACAAATAGTGTCACTTTAACATTATTTATGTTTATTTTTATGTTAAAATAGCTTAAATAAGTTGTTATTCTAAAGATATATTTATGTATCTCTATTTTCAATGATATAATGATTAATATACATGAATGAATATATAAAGACTCAACTATGAACATTAAGAGGAGACTATTGGATATGAAGTAACACACTAGATTGATAATATGTTAAAGGCCAAGGCAATATGTTCAAACAAGAAGTGGAGATTCATAATTGAGCGATTGAAATTTGAGAGAAGTGTTGCACATTTCCCTAAAAGTATACATCAATTGTAGTTGAAGCTAGAAGCCATATACTTTAGGATAGTATGAAAACACCCTAAAATGGAGGTAAACCTATTATTAGAATGCAATGATGGAAAATAATTATACAACAATTATATGAAAGGAAGGAATATTTATAAATTTGATTTCTAATATTAACAATATATGTTGGTAAACATACCTTATGAAGGAAGAACAAAGGATGAACTTTTGCATATTTTGATCATAATGAATGTTAGTCCTCTTAACCATAACCAAATTGGAAGGATGCAAATGCTATTTTTTGTGACTTTCCTTATCTATTTGATTAAATTGTCTGGTGAACTAGATAGGATTGCATAACTTAGCTTAGATATATGCTTTTGTGAAATGTCTAAATCATGTATTATTGTTTAAATTTCATTGATACATCTAAATCATAAAATATGATTCCAGTTATGGTTTCATTTAATTGTTATGTCAATATAGGAATGTAAGTATAATGTTGTGGTGAGCATTTTCACGATGTGATGGAATGTGGTAATTGGACATAGTTTTCATGAGAGAATAATGATGCACATGTGGTTCTTATGATAATGATGTTGTATGCTCATGATGGATATGATATGCATAATGTGGCATATGGATTATCATGTTATGGTATGAGGTTATATTGACATGTGGATCCATTTATTATGTGATGTCATGGTGTAACTAATGCATTGGATGCATGTTGAGATGTGGTGATTGACAGGAAATCCACAAAAGGGTCGAGAGGGCTAGTTTATTTGATGATCTCATGGGAGCCCATACCTGTGAGGGAGAATATATAACACCAAATGGGTTGGGGACAGACTCAATCAACACTACATATGTAAGTGATTGAGTGCTCTTGAAAGGGTTATGGGACCATCTTAAGGAGGTTGAGTGCTTGATATTGGATTGGGATGTCGAAGTCCTGAGGTGGTGCAGCACTCTAAACTTAACACAAAATAAAATTTCATTAAATTAAATCTCACTCCAAACACATGCACATAAAAATATGAGAATAATTAATAAACTAATTACAGGAGAACTTCTCATACTTCACACTCGCTCACACAATACATCCTACATGCCTCATAGCCTCTCCTCAATTTATAATAATGGAATAGAATCCAAGTAGGTTCTTGATCCCTAAAATCTATCATCCAAATCCTTATCCCTGGATAAGAGCTAACTAATCCATAATCCTCTCAAACCTTCCACAATACTCTCGAATCTTCTCCTACTTACAAGAATTATCATTCTCTCTTAAAAACTATAGAAAAATACAATAATTAATTAAATCCCTACTTTACAAACTAAATCCTCTAGTAAATGATCGACACAGGTTATATGCTCCTACATCAAACTCCCTAAGTAAAAGAAAATTATGGTCTCCTGACCATTAATCTTCAATAGATGATAAAACTCCCCCTAGATCCCAAACCTTAATTTGTAATTGTCCAAATGCTTTGTACCTTTGTTGCTGCTACATGTCTGTTATCTTCTGGTTCATTTTCATTTATTCAATCAGTTTCGAATTATGATTGATCATCCCTTTTGTTGTCAGTTGTCTCCATCTAGATTGTCTCATCATCAATTTCCATAATTCTTCAATCACAAAATCAATTTCTACTTTCTCATGGAATCCTTTTGCCTCAGCAACTTTCCTTAGATCCTTTCTCTGCTGCAATTTTTCACATTCATTTTTAATCTATTGGCTATTATTTTCAAATTTTTCGTCCATCCATACATCCTTAATGTCTTTGAAAATATCTCCCTCTGCAATTTCCATGTGTTTCTTCTTATCTTCCGCAATACCTTCAATCATACACAAATTGTCAGTTTTAAAAACATAAGACCTTGCAGTCACAATTGATGCTTCAACCACCAGGTCTTCTTGCTGCTCTAAATCATTCATATGATTCGGAAGATTCTATGTAGATTTCTCCTCTGTATCTTCATTACTTTTAAAAATCAATGGGCCATGTTCTGGTTCACATACCAAAACTTCATTTACTTTGAGTAACTCTCCCTTCAGTTGAGCATTCAATTTACGCTCCCACTTCACTTGCAATCTATTTACCCATCTATGTCTCTGTCTTTGTAATAGCTCTAGTGACACGTCAAGCCGTACCTTTAATTCAACAATCTCTTTCTCGTCATCACCAATGCTAATTTCTATAACATTATCATGTGCTTTATGTGGAATCTGCATCTTTTGTCTTGAGCTTCACCCTGTTCACTGTAACCTGCAACTGAATCACTTTACCAAGTTATCTCCTCTAAACTTGGCCAATGGTTCACTTCACTTGAACCTTACTCCTGAGCACTCCTTGCTCCTCTTTTTTTGTTGTTGCAGTAACTCTTCAGATTGCCTTTATAATGAATAGACTTTGGGTGTCGGGCTCCGCTAATCATGCACCCATTACAATCAAAGGCTCAAACTTTTTGACTTGACTTGACTTTATGATTCTTAATTTCCTTTTGACCCAGACTCTTAATTTAACATTAACTTTTATATCAATGCATCTTGACTTTAATTTTACATTGAAAGACACTCTGATTTAAACTGAACTTGTGTAAGGACTTTTGTTTATTTGATGACTTGTCGTGACACCACTTTGACTCTTCAAATTCACTAAACCTTTATGTGACTTCCTCACCATATCACTCTACATAGCAGTCATATATAACACACTCACTACTTTTCACGTTCCATTCAAACAATTATTCCACTCACTCTCCACTATTCTTAGATAAAACATAAAAATTCACTTATGAAAATTTATCCATATGGAAATGTGAAATAGATCTAATAAAGGAAACTCACGTCTAATAAAAGTGTACCACAATTCCAGACAATGTTAATAGCAGGTGTATGGATTCGAACTAAAACAAATACTCTTGTTTTATCGCGCGAGTTAGATTCTCTCCAGGTATTATAGTGAAAAAAAAACAACGACAACATTGTTTTGATTTTTTGAGTTTTCATTTTTAGTTTCTCCAGCACACAACCAGCGTCCTTCTCCCACGATGGTGCTTTCTATTTACTCTTCTCTCACTCAACAATAACAGCAATTAAAACTCGACTCCTTTAATTGGATAGAATGTGATGTGTCACCCACGCAACCTTCAATAAGGGTTCTTCTCCCTTCCTCCTTACTGATCTATCCTTCAAATCTGTCAAACTCACAGGTTCATATTCTATATAATTAGTAATAGCTACACTTTTGTTTAATTTCCAGACTCTAAGATGCAAATGAAGAGGTATGAATTTAAAATATCCAATATTGGGAACCACTGTGAAAATTATATTTTCTGATGAGGATTCGGGATCTATATTGGCACCAATCCACCCTTCATTAACCCCATACTCTGAAGCCAACAATGGAAAAATTCCCTACATAATGTCTTAGTTTCTTCAGATAAGGCTCCACGCAGTAGTGGATGCTCTAATTGACAATGGCTAAGTTTTCAACGGCTTTCCACTTCCATGAGGAAGAAAAAATGTTGAAGCTCAGTCCAAAATGTTGATTCCTCTTTAAAGTAGCTTTTCTATGATCACACTTTTCTTGACTAGCATCCTCGTTTGCATGCATTCAACAACAATATCTATTCTAATAATTAAATGGCTTCAAGGTCGATGAATTTTTCAATCGAAAACTTTCTGATATTTTCAACCAAAAATAATGCTTAATCCTTTCCCGATGGGAGAGATCAAAACAACGACATACCTTTTCCTTTGTGGCTCTACAGAAAATCTCCTCGTTACTTTTTGCTTCAATGTCGCCTTACCCACACAAAATACCATACGAACTCAACAATGCAATTGCAAATATACATTTTCGTTCTCTTAATCCCAAGAGCAAATTGTGGGCTCTGATACCAAAATGGTGCAGCGCTCTAAACTTAACACAATATAAAATTTCATTAAATTAAATCTCACTCCAAACCAATGCGCATAGAAATATGAGAATAACTAATAAACTAATTATACGAGAACTTCTCATACTTTACACTCACTCACACAATACATCCTACATGCCTCATAGGCTCTCCTCAATTTATACAAATGGATTAGAACCCAAGTAAGTGCTAGATTCATCAACAAACTCCAACAATATCTCTCTTGATCCCTAAAACCTATCATCCAAATCCTTATCCCTAGAGAAGAACTAACTAATCCATATCCTCTCAAACCTTCCATAATACTCTCAAATCTTCTCCTATTTACAAGAATTACCATTCTCTCTTAAAAACTATAGAAAAATACAATAATTAATTAAATCCCTACTTTACAAACTAACTCTTCTAGTAAATGATTGACACGGGTTAGATGCTCCTGCATCATGAGGGCACTTGAGGACTTCAATGCTTGGGGTTGTGAACCTTAATGAGTGTGGAGGGAATTGGGCCAGCCTTTTGAGATGCTTGGAGTACTAGTGCTTTGGAGTATTGAGTCGGGTGCTTGCCTTGAGGTAGATGATGCTAAGCCCTGTCGTAAGCCTTGCGGCCATCCTTGGGCTATGGTATAGACTAACGAGGCTTCATGCCTGGTTCTAAAAGTTGGGGAAAAGGGCTTGAACCTCCTTGGGATTTCCCCAAAGATGTGTAAATTTTCAATGCGTGATGGTATACTAATTCACTAGAGGATGTATGGCAAACTTGAAATAATAAATAACTAAATAGAGTAAAATAAAAATTTAAATGATTCAACTTAACTTCAGGACGAAGTTCCTTAAAGAGGGTGAGTATATAATGTCCCATAATAATAATAATAATAAATAAATAAAATAACATTAATATATAAGTAAATAAAACAATACATATAAAGAAAATATAACAATAGTAATCAATAATAAATAATAAATAAATAAAAAAAAATATAATAATAAAAATAAATAAAATTATTAATGATAAATTGAAGTTATATATATATTATATATTATATAAAATCAGTAAGAATAAGTAAAGATAACAAAAAAAATAAAAAAGAATAAAATAACAAAGAGTTAAATTAAGAAAAATATTGAATTAAGTAAAACTTAAAACAAAGAAATAAAAGTTGGCATGTTGACACATAGATTGTGTGCATGCAAATCTCTTTCCAATACTTTTCCATTTTGGGAACTATTTGTTCTATTTAATGGACAAAAACAGGGATGCGAAGCATTATTCATTCCTTTCAAAGGAAAGTGTTTTGAGACAAAGGATTCACAGGAAGTAGTAGTTTATTGAAGGCTTGGAGGTGGCCAACTGTAGAAAGAATATGTTCAGTTGAACCTAAAGTTGGGTGGAGATTCATCCCCAAAACTTTGTTATGGTCAATAGGATGTAACTAGCATTACAATTCCAGAATCACAACTAGGGTATATCATTGCTACAGGTAGGTCTTCTCTGCTAATGGTCTCAAAAATTCTATGCTAATTAGTTGAATAGTTGTGTGTTGATTACTAATCGCATAAGTTGATATAATTAGTTGTATATTTTAGTTCTGGGTTGTTACACTATCTTTCTTTTAACTTCATCAACCTCCAAGGGAAATTTTTTCGAGTCCAAACTCAAGGATGAGGATGAAAGGGTGTCAATCTTATGGTCATTGACCACCTACCCAAATAATGGAGATAAATAAGAGAAAATAATGAAATTGGTACATATGTGATATCTTGGACATGCTACTTCAATCAAAACCTCCACAATAGTGCCCTTCCTAAAACCTTAAGGCCTCAGAGGAGGTCTCACTAGACTAGATTCAAAGACTAACCTTGAAAGCGAGGTGAGGGAATAAGAATACAATCAAGATTAGTTAATCATCCAATTTTCCCCTTGATCCATATCAGTATTCCCATAAAATTAAGTGAATGCACTTGATTGCAAAATGGATAAAGTACTTGTCGATGGACAACCCACCTTCCTTCAAGAAGGGATGTCAGATGGGAGAGCGAAATCTGATTGAAGCAAGAACTTGGGGATCTTGGCATCATGTTATGCATTGATCATATAGGGTTGTTAGTTGTTTGGTTGTCCAAGGAGGATTAAATTTTTCTCCCATGAGTAACCCACTTTTTGGTAGGTAACAATGCCAAGCAACAACAATTGAGGAAATACACTCTAAAGGTTTCCTTTCCTCCCTATTATCATAATATCGAGAACTCTGGTGATGCTTCTAATGAAAGACCTCAAAGCATAGGAAAAATCAACTGAGCACACTCACCTAAAGGTTAACCCAAGAATGTAGTCACAAATTCTAATAGTAATAATATAATAGTTTGAATTGACCATTGTCCATTATAAATTGAAGGGATGTTTGACATGAGAAATACCTCGTGATAATGCATTGATATGCAAAAAATACTACCACTCTAGCCATTATTCTATAATTCCTCTGACAATGGATATATTAATATCAATCCAAGAACAATGTGAAACATATATGTCATAGGATTTTATACATGCAAACCCATCTATGAAACACAATTTAAAGGTGTCTTTCTTCCCAACCAATTTAAGATTGAACACTCTAGGGTGATGTCTCCCATGCAAGGCTATAGCTCAATGGGAAATATTAACTAGGCATGCTCACTTAAAGGTTAACCCAACCAATAAAGTAGTTACCTATTTGCAAAATAATAAAAACACAATTTCCAACTAACCATAATGTATTAATTGGAGAGGTCTATAGCTCAAGAAACGCATCATCATAGGGCCTTAGTGTGCAAATAACTATACCCACCCTAGCCATGATATGGAAATGCCTCCAACAATGGAATGTAGAAATTATGGTGTAGATTTGTAACTGCTCTTGAAATTTTAATCAAAATCACAAGACACAAACCTACTCTACTTCTTTAGGGAATTCGATTCATAATTTAGAACATCAATCACAAACATGCAATGAGAAATAACACACATGAAAACAATATTTTTTCCAGGGGAAAGCAATATACTAAAAACCCCTATCCATGCTTGCATTAATATCATGAATAGAGATGTATTACAATTTCTTTGCTCAACTGAGTATGTCTACAAATGAATAACCTATCTTTGTGGTCTAAGAAGCTCTGACCTAGACTTAGTCAACTTTTTCCTCTGCTTGAGCCCCTATTTCCTTGCGCAATTCCTTGAGAAATTAGGCCCCTATTATTTAGGAAATTTTCTCAAATTGATTGCACAATTCCCAAGGTTTATCATCTGAATGCATGCAACACATGTATACTCAAGACTAGTCTACAATTGATGTTACACTGCCTTGGAATCTCCACCACAGCTAGGGAACTCAAATTATTTGCATGCACTAGCTATTTTTGGATGATTGATTAGTTAACTAGATGATCACTGAGTTAGACTGAAGTCTCACTACACAACTGACCTTCCACTAGTTCCTTTAACAATTGGAACTTGTTTAATTGAAAACAACTTGAAATAACTGACATTGATTGCTAAAAATTATAAATCACACATGCTTAACTGAAATTTAACTCCTCCAACTTGAATTTACTAAGTAAACATGGTGACACAATCCATGTCACACAATTTAGCTACATCCAAGTTGTTTGTTGATGTGGAAATTCGAATTTTCTCAATTTAATCAAGGAAAAATCAAATTGAGAATTTATTGCTGCATTTTTCAGCACTCCCTCTGAGCAATAAAGGGAGTATAAACCACCCCTATCCTGCACCAGTGGAACTCAAACTTCCCTCTTGACAAGGCCTTTGTTAAAATGTTAGCATCTTGTTCCTCTATCAGAATGTATTGTAGCAACATTATCTGCCTCTAACAAATGGTGACACTAGATATCTATATGCTTGGTTAGATCATGAAATGTGGGATTCTTAGAGAGTTTGATGTAACTATAATTATCATAATAGGTCGGAGTTGGATCCATCATCTGACCAAGCAGTCCTACAAGTATCTTTCTCATCCAGATTGCCCCACATGTTGCTTGACTTGCAACCATGTATTTTTCTTCTATCAAGCTAAGCGCCATAGATCTTTGCTTCCTATTGTACCAGGAAACAACTATGAACCCAAACTTGAAAATTACACTAAAAATTCCACCCAATGTACTCTTTCGGTCGGATGGACTCCCTGCCTAATCTCCATCTATGAAGCCATGCAACTTCACTCCCTCTTTCCATACGTATCATTGTCCAAACTGGGTAGTGCCTCTAAGGGAGCGTAAAACATGCTTAGTCGCCTTCCAAAATAATTTGATTCGCCTAACCATATCTTGGCTTAGCTGGTTGATTGCATAGCACATATTTGGTCGTGTGTTCACAAGATACATTAGTGAACCCACTAATTTCCAATAAATAGTATCATCTATTTCCTCACCTGAAGTGACATCCTCCTTCCTCCATTTGGTTGCTAGAGGTGTCTCCATGGGTTTACAACTCTCCATGTAGAATATTTATTGTATTTCATTTGCATACTTGCCTTGAGACACAAATAATTCCCCATCGCCTTGCCATACTTCCAACGTGAGGAAGTAGTGCATGATACCCATGTCCTTCATCTCAAATTCCCTTACAAAGTCCTCCTTCCAAGATTTGATCAGATGCTCAACACCAATTAAAATCAAATCATCAACGTATAAGACAATAATAAGGAATTTACCTTCTACCAAGATGTGATATAGGCTTGCAACCACTTCAATTTTGGTGAACCCCAAACCGGTGAGATAATTGTCAATCCTGGTGTGCCAAGCACAAGGTGCTTGTTTGAGATCGTACAATGCTCTCTTGAGTCTGCACACATGAGACTCTCGATCAAATGTCTCAAAATCTTCTTGTTGATCGGTGTACACCTCCTCCTCAATAACCCCATTGAGAAATGTTGTTTTTACATCCATCTGGTGTATCTTCCACCCCATCTACACAGTCAGAGCGAGAATTTCTCTAATGGATGAAGTACCTTGTTATAGGAACAAGTTCTCCTCATAGTTAATTCCATCAACTTGATATAATCCTTTGGACACAAATTTGGACTTATACTTCTCTATGCTTCCGTCTGATGCATGCTTAACCTTGAAGATCCATCTCGAACCCACAATTGATCTATCTGTTGGTCTTGGGACCACTTCACAAACATTGTTCTTTATAATGGATTTGTATTCCTCCACCAGTGTATCAACCCATACAAGTTTCTTAACTACTTCCTCGAAAGAGGATGGCTTAGTATCTACGAGCTCAATCATTATAACCATGTAGCCAGCGTACCTCTCAGGTGAACTTTCTCTACATGCACAAATTTAAAGGAACTCCCACATTATCCCTCGCATGCTACACAAGTATATCAGCTTCCATGGTTCTTTTTCTTCCTTCTCTAGATGGTTCTACTTGAGTGGATGTCTCCACTCTCTTCTCCTCAATTTTTGGTTGCTCCATAACTTCCTAAGTTTCCTTCTTTGGAGGTAAAATCTCCTCTTTTGGTGGGTTATGAAGCTTCCTCTCAAGAGAGCATTGCATCACTTTCCCCTCATCAAACTTACATCCCTTCACATAACTGCCATTCTGAGGGATGGAAAGTACACATGGTAGTTGTGAGGAGTTTTTGTGTAACCCACAAATACCCCCAACTTTATTTTCATCTCAAGCTTCTTCCTTGATTCTTTGGAGACGTGGCAGTAAATAGAAGCTCCAAAAATCCTGAAGTGTGACACATCTGACTTCTTCCCTAAGAAATCCTCCTCTAGTGTAATCATACCAAGAATTTGATAAGGGCTCTAGTTCTGCAACTAGATTGTTGTGTTGCATGCCTCAACCCACAAATGCAGAGGTAGGCCTTGGTCCTATAACATATTTTTCACCACTCCAACAATGTTATGGTTCTTTCTCTCAGCTACCCCATTCTTTTGTGGGTTGTGGGGCATTGTCAAATCTCTTCGAAAGCCTTTTTTCACACATAAATTTATGAATTCATTTGAAACATACTCACCTCCATTATCACTCCTGAGAGCCTTCACCTTCTTGCTAGTTTCTTTCTCAACCAGTGCCTGAATTCTATGAACTTGGAGAATGTCTCATCTTTCTTCTACATGAAGAAGATCCAACACTTCCTTGAGAAGTCATCAATAAAAATGACAAAATATTTGTGTCTAGCAATGGAGGCTATCAAGGAAGTTCCATAGACATCAGAGTGGATCCTTTCCAAGGCTACATGTGCTTTGTTGTCCCGATCATGGAATGTGGATTTTGTGTACTTCACCAAAGTGCATCCATTGCATACATCCTGCTGCTCAAGTGCTCCTTTGGGGAGGTCAATGGTTATTCGTTGCATAATATCCAATGTTCTATGATGCAAATGCTTGAGTCTTTGGTGCCAAAGTTCACCGACGTCGTGGCTTTGCACTTTCTCCGCCTTAGTGCTTAATGTAGCACAATCTTCCACATATAGCTTATACAGGTTCTTCACATGAACCTTGATCTGCTTCACCTATCCCATGGCTATGTGTCTCGGGAATGCTTTCCCTTTGTTCAAGATCACATCATAACCACAGTCTTCCAAAACTGCAACAGAGATGAGATTCTTCTTTAGGCCTGGAACAAACGTGACATCCATGAGTCTAAGAGGGGAGCCCGACTCCCTTTGAAAGGTAATTTTATCAATCTCTGTTGTGTTGTACTGCCCTTCATTTGCCAACTCAATGTGTATATGGAGATCTTTCTCCTCCAGTTCATTGAAAAAATCTCTACACCCTGTCATGTGGAACGAGGCACCAGAGTCCAAGTACCACATGATCCCCATCATTATGTTAGCCATGCACACGATAAGAGTGAAGTCAAGCTCGAACTATGAAGCTAAAACTTCACCTATTACTCCTTTTGAGGCCTTCTTGCTTAACATTTTATGTGGACACTTCGTGGCGTAGTTCTTGAATTCATGACAATTGAAGCATTTAATTTTGGAAAATTATTTCTTCTTTCCCCTTGGATGGATTATGGTTTGGTTTGAGGTTTCTTCCCTTTTCCCTTCTTTCCCTTTCCAACCAATGAAAATTTTTATTCATCCTCGCCCTTGGATGAAATTCCATCTTTGGTATTCTGCCTTATTTCCTCCTGTACCAAATCATACCATAAGCATTCCCAATTTGGTAGTTTCTCCCCCTCATTCACCAAATTTTCGTAGCTATGCCAACTCTTGGGAAGGCATAGAAGGGCTAGGTGTACCAAGTCATCATCTAAAACAATAACACCAACTCCTGCAAGTTCATCATGAACTGGTGTGAACTTGCACAGATATTGTTGAATAGTGTCATTCTTTTGCATCTTTATATTTCAAAGTTTATCCTTGAGCGCTAGTTTCCTATGGTCATTGTTATTCTGGAACAGATTTGTGAGTGCCTTCCACATTGCATAAGAAGTTTCTTTCCCATGGATATTTATGACAATGTAGTCTCACACTCCCTTCAAGATTATTCTCCTCGCCTTGGCATCATATTCCACTGGTTTTGCAACATCTATCTTGATGTATTCTACCAATCCATTTTCATCCAACACCGCCTCATGCGATCCTTTTGTGCAATGAAATTAGAGTTGTCTTCCAAGGCATGCTCTAGTCTCATCCCGTTGAAGGTCATATTCCCAACTTTGAAGAGATCCTGCTACACTGAACTGCAAATTCAAACCTCCTGAGAAACAACTTTGAAATTATTGTTCTAATGTGAATCCTACTCTAATACCATGTATAAATTATGGTGTATATTTGTAACTGCTCATGAATTTTTAATCAAAATCATGAGAAACAAACCTACTCTACTACTTTGTGGAATTCAAGTCACAATTTAGAACATCAATCACAAACATGCAATGAGAAATAACACACATGCACATAGTAATTTTCTAGGGGAAAGAAATCTTCTAAAAACCCTTATGTTTGCTTGCATTAATCTAATTAATAGAGATGTATTACAATTTCTTTTCTCAGCTAAACACAACCTGCAAGTGAATAACCTATCTTGCTGCTCATTGGGAAGCTCTGACCCATGATTAGTCAATTTCTGCCTCTGCTTGAGCCCTTATTTCCTTGCGCAATTCCTTGAGAAATTAGGCCCCTTTTATTTAGGAAATTCTTCAAATTGATTGCACAATTCCCAAGGTTGATCATCTGATTGTATGCAACACATGTACACTCAAGACCAATATACAACTGATGTTACACTACCTTAGAATCATCACCATAGCTCAGGAACTCAAATTCTTTGCATGCACTAACTATTTTGGGTTGATCGATCAATTAACTGGATGATCACTGAGTTAGACTGAAGTCTCACTACACAACTAACCTTCCACTAGTTCCTCCAACAGTTGGAACTAGTTTAACTAGAATCAACTTGAAATCACTAACCTTGATTGCTAAAAATTAGCAATCACACATGTTTAACTGAATTCTAACTCATTCAACTTGAATTTATTGAGTAAATGGGGTGACACAAGCCATGTCACACAAGTTAAATACATCCAAGTAGTCTGCTAATGTGGAAATTCGAATTTTCTCAATTTAATCAAGGAAAAATCAAATTGAGAATCTCTTGCTACATTTTTCAACATGGAGCTTTCAAGAAAAAGACAAGAATAATGGGAAATGGGCTCAAGTACACTCAATTTTTTCTACCCATACAAGAAAATTTATTGAATAGTCTTTATATTGTTAGGATTCTTGCACAATTAAGTGAACAAACTACAACTTTTTCCAAGAACATACAAGCATGTTTTTACAAAAAAATAGGACTTTCTATCACAATAATTTCCTTCCTTCTCACCCTAGCATAGTAAGAACAACTATCTTTCCCCAACTAGTCACCTATCATAATCCAACATATCCCCCACAAAATGGTAATTAAATATCATAAATAGGTTTGAAGAGAAATTAAAATTAGGGTAAATTTGTGAGTCATGTGTTAGTCACTTTCTATTCTAATCTTGCCCACTTTGGGATACAAACCCTTTTCACATATTAGGAGCATATTATTTCCTAGCTCATAGGGGCCTAAAAACATCTAGGCTAGCTCATCCACATTAAGTTGAAGTCCTTCCCTTGGGTGTGAACACACAATAATATCAATAATATTTTGAGCTACTCCCAACACCTAACTTAAGTTAGCAAGGCTCCTTGGAATTGTACTACTACAATCAATGTTAGAAATCAAGTTAGGGTTAATTTTGCAAGTCATGTGATAGTCAATTATTATTATAACTTACGCACTTTGAGATACAAACCCTAATCACATATTAGGAGCATATTATTTCCCAACTCACAAGGAACTAAAAATATCTAGGTCGGGTCATCCACATTTAGTTGAAGTCCTTCCCTTAGGTGTGAACATACAATAATATCAATAATCCTTCGAGCTACTCCAAAACCTAACTTAAGTTAGCACAGGTCCTAGGAATTGTCACTCCCACAATAAATTTTAGTATTCACATAACATAATATCACACTCTTTGAGATGCTTTGGGCATCTAACACTACTTAGTATAGGTCTCGACTTGAGAAAATAACAACTCTATGTAACCTAATCATATTATTCCATCAACAAATCTAAGTAGTTCATATAATCATTGAAAAATACCTACAATCTAGTCATAAATGAGATGTCATAATATGAAAAATAGGTAGTTCTTAGGAGGGGTGTTACAATGTTCATTGGTATCCCAAAGTGAACCCAAACTATTGCAAAGAACATGATCACTACAAATTCCCCCCTAATGGTATTTTCACAAGCCTAAGAATGTACAATTTGCAAAATATATGCATTACCACAAAAATAGATAGTGATTTCCTCTTGGTTCTTAATAAACCACCGATAAAATCCATATAGATGCTCTCCCATGGCCTAGTAGTTATATATAAGGGATGGTATAAACATTGATTACTATTACTAAGTTTGTTGGTATAACAAAGTGTGCATCCTCTAATAAACCAAGCTATATATTATTGCATTCTAGGCCAATTCACATACCGTTCTACTTTTGGCTACTATAATCCCAACAACAAAATTCCATGCAACTTTGAAGATGTGAGCTTCTATGATAAGCTGCAAATTTTCTCCTTTAATCACATAGAGCTTGGATTCAAGCATAACAATCCGTTCCATTTATGCTAGTCAACCTTGTTATCATGTTCTTATTCATAAACTTTGCCTTCTAGTTATTATAGTACTCCTTTAACTCATCATCTTCTATGTATTCCTCTTTGTATGCATCATGGGTGAAAGGCTCCGTGTGCATAAGAGTAAGCGAAGGTATGATCTTGGTGTGTGTTCCGTTGAAAAGATGTATGTGGCCTTTTTTGTATTTCCTTTCTTAGTCTGATGATAAGATGAAATTGTTGCAAAAATCCCATCCACTTGTAGTGTCTTGCTTTGAAGATTATCTTAAGATTGTAATATCACAACTCTTGGTAATTGGTGTGGACAATGGTCTCCTTCTCCATTAGATAGTCCATTTCTTAATAGCTTACACCAAAGCATAGATCCTTTTATCGTATGTGCATTGGTTTAGGACTACCCCATGAAACAATTCAAAATGATAGCATATTGTCTTACCACATTGCATCGATACTTTTGCCATAACATATCTATTTTCTTGTCTCCACTTTGAAGGGCTTCTACAAATTAGGCAATGCAATAATTGGTTCTTGGCTAGTATTTGGCTCTTTGAAATCCCTCTATTAATCCTTTCCACACAAAAAAAATGCTAATTGTTAGAGGTTAGGACATAAGTGGTGCGACCACAACTAAAAATGATGTTATAAACAATTAAGGGCACTATGTTGCTCACCAAAATTTCCTGATTTTGATGACATTAGTAGGATTTTGCCACTTGTTGATAGCCTCCATCTTTTCATGATCAAAGTTGAGTTCCCCTTCAATAATCACATACCCGAAGTTCACCAAAAAATGTTGTGCAAATTTACAATTCTTAAAGTTTATCAACATTTGATGCTTTGTCAAAGTCTCTAACAACAAGATGAGATGTCAAATATTCTCTTCCTAGGTAGAGTTATACATAATTCATCAAACACATAAATAAATTGAGAAAGGGTCACACTACATCATTCGTCAAACAATAAATGTAGATGGTGTGTTGCATAAACCAGAAGGAATTAACAATAATTCATATAAATCTTGCCTCCTCTTGAAGGTAACCTTCCTCGTCTTAATTTACTCATACTTGGTGGTATCCCAATTTGAATTATATGACAATATTTTTATGAATTATTGTTAACCTCTACCATGAGATTTCCCTACAAACTACAAATGAGTAAAGCATCCACTTTTGTCTTCTCGACTTGACAACTTTATATGGAGGAGTTTGATCATCTCCTTCTCTTCCTTGGGATCGAGGCTACTCAAGTTCACCTCTTTCTAAATTTTAGTGCATACAATGTTTTCATCTACATCTGAGCTACTCTCCTAAATCCATGGCTAGCATGATCTTCTTGTTGACTTCTTGTAGTTCTTTACATTTAGCTTCATAAAATCTTCCAACACACTTTTTCAATGTGACATTTGATGTTACAATGGCTATAGTGGTGGCATAGATCCTTGCAATGATGTGCAATTACAATTCTCTTCTTACACTTTCCTTTCTACTTCTTCTTTCCCTCCTTTCTCCTTCAGAATGCCTTGTTTGTATGTTTGCTCACAACCATTTGCTTGTCCTCTCTTATTGCCCATCTCCAAATTTTGTAAACACCATCACTTGCCTCCTTGAATCCCAGTGGAGACCACCCAAATATTTGAGGAGTACATTGAAGGTCTTGGAAATATTCCCAACATTAATGGTTAATTTTCTAAACTCGACAATGTACTTATTGGTCCACTTCATGCCCAATAGGGTGAAACTGGGATTTAATGAGGGCTTTAAATACCTCCCACTTAGTTAATGATGGCTCACCATCCAGTGTCAGTGTCTCTATATGGATTTCCCACAATGCTTGGGTGGTACCCTGTAACTTTAGTTCAACAAGTCATATTTTATGCTCTAATCATGCAATGATCATTGACATATAACATTGCATATACATCACCAATTCATAATACACTTGTAGGTTTCCTTATTCAAGGGTTTAATGATATATAAACAACTGAGTATATTCCACTAGAACAGAGTGTCACAACGAGGTTGATACAATATTGAAATCTTTATTATGAAGGTTAATTTTCTTTAGATCTTAGATTCTTTAATTATTGGTTTTTTGCTTTAATGTATGAAATAGCTAAAATGTGAAAAATAGAAAAGAGAAAACATTCACACACCATCCACAAGCAAACACAAGATTTACCTTTGGAAACTCGTATGAGAGAAAACTCAACTAGAAGGTGATGTTGCTATGCTCTATTTTTCTGTAGTATGGAAATATGCAAACACAAAGAAAAAGGTACTCTCTATAGATCTACTTGAGACCTGTGACCTATAATGTTGATATAGAATCTTATCCCCTTTGTTCTTCTCTCCAACTTGCCACTCCTAGTTGCTCTACTCAACCATGGAATAAATACAATGCCATATAATGGAAGCCCCACTCCACATGTGACTTGGTATTTAACATGGGTTGATAGCCATCTAGGGGTAAGGTTTTGACTTTCTCAACCCTTAAATAGAGTTCCAATTTTGAACCTTTTATAATCTTCTTGAAAATCCACACGTGACTAGGCCCCATTTCTATGAGTAACGAGGGATGACGTGACATCCTCTTGTACCATGGTGGTCAACATGGTAGATCAACTTTAGGGAGACATAACTTTCACACACAAACTCCAATTTATGTGAATTTTGATGCCATTGGAAAGGTCAATGAGTGTAGATCAACATTAATGGATCTAAGCTAAAGTAAAGAAAGTTTTGACCAGAAAAATGTAGTTTTCTGCCTCAAAATGGCTCTAGAAAGTTTCAAACTGCAATTTTCCAAACTCAAATCTATCGTTAAGATGACTTTAAAAAGCTTATTCCTCCATTCTTTTCCTTTCTAAAATCATCAAAATAAAATACAAATAATATAATAACCCAATCCACGAGCACCAATCATCTTGAACTTTGATTTCACTAAAATTTAAAAGATTCAAATAACTTCAGTTTTCCTAAAATATCTTCTTAGGCATTCTCTACGGAACTAACCCTTAACAGAATTTTTCACTCAAACCCATCCCACTTTAATTTCCCTCTTCAACTTTGTTGTTGTTGAACCATTCAGATCGGGCGTCAATGTTCTACTGAACGACTTCAATTTCCCTCTTCAACTTTGTTGTTGTTGAACCATTCAGATCTGGCATCAATGCTCTACTGAACGGCTCCTCCATAATTAAAATCTAGAGCATAATTTGTCAGGCCCCAAAATTGCTAGAGTAATTTTATAAAACAAATAATAATTATTTATAAAGCAAATAATTCAAAGGGACTGAATTGGAATATATCTCAATTGACACGTGGGAAACAATATATACAGGCACTTATATATCGTACAGAGACAAAACCTATGGTGTAATAAACTAAATCAAGATACAACATTTCGTGTCAATGACTCAAGATCTTTTACTCAAAATAATGATTTCCATCACTTGGAGAGGCATTGTAATTACAAATATAGTTGGGAGCCCTCCCTTTAAGAGCAAATCCCCATAATCTTTCCAGGGTCCACAGAGAGAGATATCTCACAAGTGTGTACCAGTAGTTGAGATGAAAATAAACACAGCATATGTACAAGTAGTATGATAATCAAAACTCAGGAGCAAAACAAATGACTTATTAAGATCTCACAAGCTGTTGTATCAGCTGGATCCTGAAGTCTTTTGTGCAGTGGGAGCTAATATAAGAGAAATAAAATTAGCTATATAAGTAGAAGATGATATTGTATGTACAAGAGGTGAATGAAGTAGCTCTATGGACTTGATGAGGCAGTTATTATGTTTGTCAAAAGCAAGAGTTTCATAGGTTGCTCACAAACTGGGATGAATGATGGAGAAGCAGCAATAACTGTATGCAAAGCAAAAGGACATGGGTACAGAGCCTCTGATGAAGATCTGATCAGGCATAAATGTTAATATGGGAGGAGTAATCAAGGGTTCCAGCTCCTTCCCATCCCATCCATTCTTCCCAAGAATCATCACCCTCTCCCATCAAGTCCTCCACATCATAATCAGCAGAGCAGTTTTGGTGTTTTGCCTCCTCCAAACTGGACATTACAGTCTGCTCATTCATCAAACAACAACAATCAGAACCATGGCCATGCATAACAGTACCATGTTATAAACTAAAAGACACAAATGATTCATAGGCAAGCAAGTTACCTCATAGGCATGGTTGATCTTGTTAAATTGAACCCCACAGTTATTTCCTTTGCAAACATCTGGATGATACTGCAACCAGATGATTTCAGCATATGAGTTCAATATGATCAGTGGCATGGCCAGAACATAATTTTTGCTAAAAACTTGCTTAAACATAGAACCTAACATTTCTATTTTTTTAATCTCTAAACCGTAGCAAGCTCTTTTGCTTCAGAAATGGAATACTTGTTATTAAAACTATCTAAGCTTGAAAGTAGAGGAATTTGTTTCAAGTGGGTAATTCCATACCTGCAACGCAAGGCGACGGTAGGATCTCTTCACATCTTGTTCAGTAGCCCCGGGGCTCAATCTCAGTGTCTCAAACTCCTCTTTCATCCCAGGGAAAGAAACAGAGGCCATCACAGTTACAATGCGCCTGCATCCCAAATTCTTCTTCTGTCCATTCTTTCTTCTTACGAACAAGTTATTGTCAGCACCCACAAGCCTTCCAACTTTGGCAGCCATGATCTCTTAAAAAAGTAATCGCTGACCTACAAACAGAGCTTGAAGCCCAGCTGGAGATCGGATCTGACCCTCCGGATCCCAGATGGGTGTACCGAAATCCAGTTACTTCCTTCCAGAAAAACCAAAACAAATATCAAGGATTGCTGCAGCCTGCAGGTATAGGTATCAGAGCACAAGAGAAAAATAAGATGAGAGGCCTATGAGAGAAGAATGCAGACACTAATTGCTCTGTGGGCAAGCGCAAGTATATAAAAGAACACCACACCCACCTCGAAAAGCCACTTCAGAGGCGGGATTCCAATTAGCCCGCACCCTTTGGGAACCATATAAAGTCAGGAAATCAACAACAGAGACGTGGGCCCAAAGCTTAAAGGATAAGTTCTGCTTAAAAAAAACAGAATGTGTGGCCAATAGAATGAAATCCACCACCATTATTGAAAGCAATCTTCACATAAAACGCGGAGTTCGAATCACACACCGTACACTCTTACACAAGCATCATAACATTTGAATGGAGATTAATTATGAGTTTTGGTTTTTAAATCCAAAGGTGTTAAGGCCGGTAATAACTAAATGATTAAAAGGTAATGAGGATAAGCATTATATATTTGATATAAGTTTTTGGATATATTATATTTTATTAATGTATTTGGGAAAGCATTGTTTTTTTATATATTTATTGTGTTTTACTTGAGTCTGTGAAGATGGATAGTAAGACCATTCGTAATGATATAACATGTATTACATAAATTTATATCAACATCATTAATCATTGTGAAAATATAACTCACAAAATATTACTAATTACAATTGGCTAAACAAAACTATATCACATAAAATCATTTATAGCTTTTAACCAATTAAAAATAATTTGATCTTGGATAATAGTTACAGAAAACCATTATCTATTCTTTCCCTATTCTTTAGGAAAACAGAGATAAAACAAAAAAAATATAACTTTATCACTCAATATACAACATACTTCCAAATAACCAGTAACCTTATCCTTAACTTATTCAAAATAACCAGTAACCTTATCCTTAACTTATTCAAAAGACTTTATCCACCCACATGCCAAAACATTTAATAATCCAGGTCTCCCTGCAATTAGAAGAATATTCCCCTGAGGTGGGGACTGGTAATCCTTCCCCCACTCTAATGTCGCCGACCGATTCAATATGATTGAATAACGTGAATATGTTTTGTTTGTATTTCAAGGCATTAAACGTCATTCAAATTCGTTCTTATCCGTTGCAGCGCCACGGAATCCAAGGTGATATAAAGACTGCAGGTTACAAACCAGCTCCAGCCACATGGATAATCCAACCTTGGTTGCTCCTGTACCAAGCTTCAGCGTATGGTATTGGAACACGTCGCTTCTCCTACAGAAGTCCGCTCAATAATGGTCGAAACTATTTATTGTCTAATGAGACACGTG
>APFE031224177.1:0-14225 GCA_000404065.3 Pinus taeda
TAAATTTCACCCATTTTAAAATGAATTAAAATTTGAAAAAATAGAATTTTACAAATAAACTTTTTATCCCGAAATAAAATGAACTTATAACACCATTTTTTAGTAAATTTTGAAAAAAAATTGATTCACGAATAAATTTAATAGGGACAAATTGAATGAAATTTAATAGGGTGTGGGAACAATTATTAATTTATATTTGTGCATTTATGAATGGCATTGTTTGGCCCATTTTCGTGATATTGCGCGTCTTTTGTTGTGAATGGAAAATAGGAAAAGAAAAACATAAAACATGTCTCAACCATGATGGCTTATTGACCTAACAGAGCCTTTAATCCACGATGATAAAGCTCCAACTGTTAATAAGCACCTGACGAGAGAACTCATTCTTGAAACCTAGAAAACCAAAGAGTGTGAGTCCGCAGAACTATAGCTGGCCGGAAGTGGAAGAGGTACTGGGAATTTTGTCATTCCTGAGCAACCAAAGAAAGCCCACCCGGTCAAAAAATTCAAAATTCAAATTTAATCGATGATGTATGCAGGGATGGTATGGGATGAGATCACGATTGGTGGGAAGGCAGTTCCTATTTCCATCTTTGTAGTATTATAAATGCTATCTGACATGCGAGGGGAATAGCCATCGCTTTTTGAGTGACAGCACTTGGAGAGAAAAGGCGAGCGTGAAGAAGGCGATGGCTATTCCCCTCCCAGATCAAAGAGCATTTATAATGGTATAGAAATGGAAATAAAAACTGTCGTGGTGGAAATATGGATCGCGGACTAGTGATGGATTCACCTGTCGAATCGCAACGGCTTAGTCAAACGGGTCGCTGGACCCCAGACGTAGGATGAGTCCAAACGTCAACGTGGCCAAAAGGTTTTAGAATACTCCTTTATTGTTTTAACATAATTTAAATGGTTCATACAAATGTAATTTGACACTTCGATATATCGGATCCACACAGTAGAGTTAAAATCCTTGCAGTTTCACATTCGATATCACCAATTGTTTGATATCGTACATCCGATATCACTATCAACCATTGATTGATATCGATTCAGGCCCTCTGATCTATTGGGAGTACATTTGGAAAATAAAAGAATTGCATCTCTGTTTCAAAATTATTTAGAGGGAGGCATACGAATAACAACAACTCACATCACCCTAGCAAACTCATATTAACAACCAATTGTTAATAGGGTTTAATTAATTTCACAGTAAAAAAATAAGAATTTTGTAGGGAAAAAAGCATAATAGTATTATATAAGGAATATAATTGTCAATATTACATTATATCCGAGAAATGAATAAGATCATTATGTGAATAGACATTAGAAAGATCTGTTCCAAAAGAGACCAATGTGTCAAAATAGACAAGAATTAACAAACAGAATTGAACACAGCATGAATACACATCTACCTCATGAGGATGATAGATTGGATAGTACCACATCACCAAAATTGTAGATGATCATAGGATCAATTATCCGACTGTAGGACTTCATGATGTAGTAATATTTAAATAAACATATTTTAGAAATAGGAAAAACTGTACCTAAGTCCTTTCTGAAAATAAGCTAAGAACCAGGAAGAGAGAATTCCTGAATTTGAAAACTTTCTGCATTCAAAATTACCTCCATATTCCAGATGCCCGGATGAGAAAGTAGACCCTTCTTGGACAATATGTCTGCCTGAGCATTCTGAGATCTGAAGATATGACGGGTTGAGTAGCCCTCAATGCCCTTCGACAAAATCATGATTCTATTCATCCAGCTATCAAGGAACTTATTTTTAATGTGATGTTTTTTAGTGACATGCTGAATAATGACTTTGGAGTCGCCATATATTTGAAGAGATTGAATATTTAGAAAATGACACATGCAAAGTAGACCAGCAACTCCCATAGCCTCAGCTTTTATATTGGACCCCAATCCACCATTCCAATGAATTTGATATTGCAGGTTATTGTCCATAATGATATAAATGCCGCATCCACAGATATCATCCTCACAAGCCCCATCAAAAAATGCTCTTGGAATTTGCACTTGTTCTGTTGGAAAATACGCTTGCTTTGATTTATGTTCCAGAGAAGTTTTTACCAGAATAAATTCAATGGATGAAACAATATTATCAAAGACAACATTGAAGGGGTCCTTTCTTTCCCGAAATATAAAATGATTCGTCCACTTCCATATATACCATAGGACAAAAATAATAATAGGTCACCATGACGCCTTTGGATAGCTCCACCATATAAAAGCATCTAAAGCAGAGGCATGTGAAATATAGGGAAACCCAAAATGAGTAGCCAAATCACGCAAGAGTTGTTGAGATAAACAACATTGAAAAAACAAGTGGAAATTGTTTTCATCAACTACTTTGCATGCATAACAAAATCTAGGACCATGCCAACTTCTCTTCTGTAAGTTATTTCATGTCAAATTTTTATTATGGAATACCAACCATGAGAATAATATGGTTTTTTTAGGACAACCAGATTTCCAAAAGATAACAGGATAAATCTGTTGAGTTTGATCATATTTCATCTTGATAAGGTTAGAATAGGTATCCTTAACATTGATCACCTCCTTTGCACTTTTTCCATTCGATACGAGGACATCTTCATCATAGATTCGGAAAAATCCATAGCTCTTCAAACCATTCATGACCTACATCCATTCTCACGCCAGATCTTCAGTCAAACCCAAACATGTGGAGTCCTTCCAAATTGGAGAAGGATCCATCCATGAAGCAATCAGTTTATTCCATGTAAAAAGGCATTTTCTATGAAAGAAGTTTATCAGAGGCTTAGATATATCAATGTTATCACCTCCTCCCATAATTGAATCAATGCCAATGAGGATCTTATTCCCAGTTTGAAGATTCCATATCAATTTTTTTAGAAAATAAGATTCTATCTTACGAAAACTCATCCAGATAGTCGATCCATAAGATGCTCCAATCTTAGCCCTTCTGAACCAGAAAATGATGCCTTTGTCTACCATATATTTTTTTTTTATAGTCATGCTCCATGGCCCATCCCCAAATATGCCCCTCCATAGAGACTTGCAATTAATGCCTTGCCAAAAGTCCTTAGATCAAGTAGACCACAACCCCCTGATTTCTTAGGTATAGAAATATCTGATAATTTTGATAAGTGATATTTCCTTTTTCTGATTGACCACCCGAGATGAAATTTGCCGTAAGTCGGTTCATCATATGGATGATGCTCGCTGGTATATATAATAGGTGAGCCCAGTATACTACTAATTGAACCAACACCGATTGGGCGAGTATAACTCTACCAACCATAGTGAGACTTTTGAATTCCCAGTTTGAAATCCTCTTATAATATTTGTCTAATATCCATAGCTAGTCTGATTTAGAATATTTGCATGCTTTAAGTTGAAAACCAAGATATTTCATCCCATCTTTGATGGATCTCGCTCCAATCCTAAATAAAGAGGATATGAAATCAATAAGATCCATGTTAGCTTCATTATGAAAAAAGGATGATTTAGATTCATTAATATGCAAGCCTATGGCTTTTTGAAACCAAACCAGAATGTCATGGAGACATGTTCAAGAAAGTTTCATAGCATGCCAAAAATAAGGATGTCATCCACAAATAAATTGTGGGATATATAATTGTCCGTGCATATCTTCAAAGGACAACATCTACCCTCCAAGACAGGCTTATTAATATGGAGACTTAATGCATCCATAGCCAATATGAATATTAATGTGGATAAAGAACATCTCTAATGGAGACCTCTAGCAGCCGAGAAGTAAGAGGATGGCATAACATTTATAATGACCACATAATTAACATCTTCCACACATGCCATAATCCACCTGATCATATTGGAATTTAGACCAATATTTGCAAGAAGGCACCTTAAGAAGCCCCAATCAAGACAATCATAGGCTTTTCTAAGGTCAATCTTCAGGATGACAACTTCACTTTTATTCCTGTGCATAGAGAGAAGGCCTTCCTCTATATTTGTAACAACATCTAAAATATTTTTGCCTTTAAGAAAACCGTGCTGATCCTTGGATAAATATCTGGAAAGTGTGTCCTTAATTCTCCCAACAATAATTTTTGAGATAATTTTAAAAGAGATATTGCATAAAGATATTGGCCTAAATTCCTGGAAAGAGGTGGCATCCTGATTTTTTGGAATGAGAGCTATCAGAGTGGACGATATGAGATGATGTATATTACCTAATATTCAAGATTCCTCAATCATCCGTAGCAAGTCTGATTTAAAAAGGTCAAAGAAGTGAATGAAGAATTCAATCATCCACCCATCCGGGCTAGGACTTTTGTCTTTCTGAAATGACTTCATGACTCCCAATAGTTCCTCTTCAGACACTTGTTGGAATAGGGATGCATTTTGAACTACATCAAACATTTGAGGGTAAAGATCAATCCCCCAGATAATGTCCGCAATCCTGCCATCTCAAATTTTTTTATATTAATTTTCGAAATATTTAACCGCTTCATTTGAAATGTCTTGCTGTGAGTGGAGAAAACCACCTTCCCCATCATTTATCTTCCAGATAGTATTTTTTTCACGTCTAGAATTTGCAAATCTGTGAAATAATTTTGTATTCTTATCTCCTTCTACAAGCCAGATGGCACGGCTTTTCAGCCTCCATGTTGCTTCTTCAATGTCCAGGATCTTCTACTTTTTCCTCTCTAGATCTTTAATATGGCACCGCATTTGAAATGATAGAGAATGCTCCGTAAATACACCAGATAAACTGTCAAGCTCCTTTTGAATCGCCCGAAGTTCTTTCCGATTTTCCAGCCTTTTTCTATACTGCCATTCCATAACTATTGTTCTGATAGATGATAGTTTTTCAAAGAAGGAGACAAATTGTCTAGAGGAGGAGATACAACCGAGGTTCTCCTTATGAGATAATTAAAATCTGGATCCACAAGCTAGGTATATAAAAAGTATTTATTACATAATTATATTAGTAAATGTTGTTGATATACTTAGGTTGGTATATAAAAAGTGGAAAATGTTGATGATCGATATATGAACTACATTTATTAATGTGACTGTGCTAGTAGATGAGCAACGCGCGTGGGGAAAATTCGCAGACCATAATTTACTATAGTTCATGTTGGTCGATTATGGTTAAAAATTATTGTCAAGGGTTGAACATGGTTGATAATGGTTGATCATGGTAGTCAAGGGTTATTGATGGTTAATGATGGTTGATGACAGTTGACCCTGGTTGAAGAGGGTTGAAGTGGTTGACCAAGGTTGAAGAAATTTGATTAGGGTTGACCATCGTTGACTACAATCAACCATTAATGTGACAATATATTTATGTTACATAATTTAAAATTGTAACACCCTCCTCCCACATCTACCCAAGCAACTGGCCAGTTGGGGTAAACATGCAAAGAGGTCATTAGGATATGATTCAACCTCCTAAGTTATGTTAAGGAAGTGGAATCGACAGAAATACACCATACAGACATTAATCATTAGCTACAAGACCCTCAGGAACCAATCCAATACTTTAGACAGCTTGCCTTGGGGTCCCACTCACCTTTTGGACAACTTAAGCCTCAGTCGCTCTCATGTTATAGGCATGAGGGTGAACATAAACCCATAGTTGCTCTCACAAGTTTGTCTACCAATGACCAGAGACAAAATCTACCAGTGATGTGCCAGTGACTCTGAGATTTGAGCCTCTTTTTCAAGCCTAAATCCCAGGTCACTGCCTAGAATTGAACCATCTCTTCAAGTGAGTAAAATAACATGGAAATGACAGTACTAAAGAAAATAATTGTTCAAGACCTTGACTGGACCCCTACTAGCCATGACAGACATTTCGTCAAACATATCGCGAATATGTAATCTAGAGGACTAAATAATAGTTCTGAGAATAGGGGTATCATACTTAGTCGAGAATCATTAAGAACCATTGATGCTTCAACACATCAACTGTCATTCCATCAATTAGGTCATAGATGCATTGATCATTCGATTACAAGTAAAAACATTATGAGAGCCATACATGGATGCTGTCATAAAACACATACATAACAAACATAATAGTGATAGATATATCAATGAAATCATCACCATATACACCACTTATAATCCATCACGATACTCAGAAATGGGAGGAGAAATAACCTTTCATTAATGATGCAAAATCCAAACTCGAGACAAGAATTCCACATTCCACCCGACCATAGAATGGTTGAGCCAAATCTCTCTTCATCCATTCACCATTGTGTCATATTCCAAACATGAATTTGGGAGCTCATATAACACATTAATCAAAACTCATCCAGGGCTTCCATAGGCCATCCACCTCAATCCATCAAACAGTGATTCCACCTCACAGTCGGACATCACAAAACCAACATGAGATTAGTCTCCATCCAAGCCTTCGAGAGCTTCTAGAGTGTTTGTCCAAACAAGGCTTCTAGGATTAGTAACTCAACACATAATTTATTCAAGGCTTTTAGAGTGTTTGTCCAACTAGGGCTTCCAAGGCTAGTAAATCAACCCACCTATGGCTTCGAGAGAATTTATCCAACCGAGGCTTCCAGGAGTAGTAACTCAACCCAAGCTATTATAGGGCTTCCATAGCATTTGTCCAACTAGGGCTTACATGACTAGTAACGCAACCGAAGCTAAGCAAACATGAGAACCAACCAAAAACAAACCATGAATGTAAACCCACAATAACCATGGCTATCTAGGAAATGGCAAGGCTATGCAATCCACTATCAATTCCGGCCATACTCCATGCCAATGACAAATCACAACCAAAAATCCACATGCATATGCCATGCATGCCAAAACTAGTGAAGGAAATCATACATGAAACTCAATATCTACAAGAAAATATGGTGTAGTTGTTGATCTCGGTGCATTCTTGAGCTTTCCTGCTCTTTTGTTTCCTTCTTGCTCCAAAAATCCAAGTATGCCACACCCTCCAAGAGTACTCCATGAAAACTCCAAGTCTCCAAGAGTATGAGAGAGAGAGAGAGAGAGAGAGAGAGAGAATAATGAGAGTGCTCCAAAACTAAACTGACAAAAGGTAAATTCATCCTCATAAGCCTTTTTATGAATGAGGCCTCTATTTTCTTCATTTTCCTTCATTTTCCTCCTCACATGAAATCTGTGACCTTTCACCTCAATTTTCTCCTAATTTCCATTATTTTCATAAATAGATGTGCCAAAAATGCTATTGTTTCTTTCCAAAGCCTTAGCCATTGCCTTTTCCAATTTCCTTAGCCATAAAAAGTCACAAGTGATCCCCATCAATAGGATTCTACCCAACATTCAGCTTGGAATAACTATCCCATCATCCATGGTTATTATTCTTCCTTTATTTACTTTTATTACATGTAATTTTCACCAGGGTTGTTACAAAGCCCTCCCCCTTGGGGGAGCATCGTCTTCAGTGTTCAACAACACCTATGACCACAAAATTGCTGTAAGAAAAATATACACTGTCAATGGAGCTTTATAACTTAGCTCAATGCAGTATTTACAATGATCACGCTATTGAAAATAAAACCAACATAACAACATAATAACATGACATCATAACAACATACCGCATAGTGGAGCTTTATAACATAGCTTGTGGTGGTATTTACATCCATATACATATGTACATAAACCATCATCATCAAAACATATACCAAAACATATACCAAAGCATATACCAAATAACGAAGCCAAAACTATTTTTCCTCAACCAGCAAACAAGGATACATAGCCCACATCTGATCCGCCATCTCCCATGTAGCTTCATCGGGCCTAAAGGGCTTCCAATACACCTTAAATTTCTCGATTTTTTGATTCCAGAGCATGAGCACCCTTTTTTACAATATACGCGAAGGCTCTAGCTGGAATTCTCCATCTGGTTCCACCTGCAATACAGGCCAGTCAATCACATGATCAACATCCTTAACATACTTCTTAAGCAAAGATACATGGAAAACATCATGGAATTTCAATTTTAGAGGAAGTACAAGTCGATAGGCTTCAAGCCTAATCCTCTTAATGATACTGAAGGGCCCAAAAAACTGTGGTGCCAATTGGACACATGATCTAGTCCGTAAAGTGATATTTTTTGGTTTGATGCGCAAATACACTTGTTCCCCAACCTGGAACTCTTGAAAAACCAGTTTCGATCTGCATAACTTTTCTACCTATCCTATGTTGCATTTATATTTTTCTTTATAACCTACATTTCCTCTTCCATTTCTACCAACATATCCAACCCAATCAATACCACGTTAACCAGATCACTCCAACTGATAGGAGTGTTGCAACTCCACCCATATAATGCCTCAAAAGGACTTATCCTTAGTGATTCCTGATAACTGTTTTTGTACACGAAATTCACCAAGGGGAGATACTATTCCCACTTTCATTGTTTATGCATCACATACATCCTCAACATGTCCTCCAATATCCTCTTGACCCTTTTTGTCTGTCCATCTGTTTGCAGATGGTAAGTTGTACTAAAGGCCAACTCGATGCCCAAACCTGTAAACAACTCCTTCCAAAACTTGGAAGTAACTTGGCATCCTGGTCTGACACAATATTCTTGGGACACCATTCAATTTGACCACATCTCAGATAAATACCTGTGTTACATCACTAGCTAAGAATGTAGAATTCACCGAAATTAAATGTGCAACCTTTGTCAACATGTCCACAATAACCATAATGGAATCATGATGTATCATTGTCTTTGGAAAATTTGTAATGAAATCCAGGGAAATAACCTCCCATTTCCACTCTATAATAATGACAAGCTGTAGAATTCCACATGCATGCTTACATTTTTGCTTGCACTGTCTGACAATCAAAGTATCTAGCCACAAACTCTGCTACATCCATCATCATGTTTGGCTAATAATAAAATATCTTCACTATTGTCAGTGTCTTTTGACACCCTAGGTGACCCGAATACAATTTTGCATGAAACTCCCTTAAGATCATCTTCTTGAGCTCACTATTATCTGGTACATATATCTTGTCTTAGAACCTAACCAACCCATCTACTGTAAGACAATAATCCATACCCTGTGAACCTACACCTGTACCACTACCTATACCATCACATGTACCTATACCTGTACCATTTCCTGTACCTATACCATTACATGTACCATCACTCGTAGCTATACTTGTACCATCACCTGTACCATCATTTGTACCTTTACTTGTGCTCTACTATAACTTGTGCACAATATCCATATATCTGACATCTTACTAACTTCCCTGCAAGATCTTATCCTATAAGTCTATCCCATAGGATCTCATAGTTGCCAAGTGATTTACATGTACCCATCTGCTCAGAGAATCTGCCTCCCTATTCTCCTTACCTTTGATATATATGATCTTAAAATCAAACTCATTGATTGTGGCCAACCATATATCTTGCCTGTCATTCAGATTCGACTGGTCAAACAAATATCTCAACCCAATGTGATCACTCATAAGTACAAACCTCCTGCCAAGAAGGTAGTGTCACCACATCATCAATGCATGTATGATCACTTCCAACTCAAGATCATGTGTCAGGTAGTTATGTTCATGCTCATTTAGATTCCAGGACTCATAACATACTACCTGTCCATCCAACATAAGGACTCCACAAAGCCCTCTCTTACAAGCATTTGTGCATACCTCAAATACTTTGTCTGGATCTACAATCTGTAGCACTGGTGCATGTGTCAACATGATCCAGATTCAAACAAGAATGAAAAAAATTACATATATAACCATAAATACAAATATGCGGCAAAAATAAAACTTAATTTCATTAATATCAAATAACTAAAATATGCTTACATACATAATGGAAATGAACTAGCTCGGGCGATGATAGCTGATCTTCGAGAAGAGATGTGGTGGCTACATGTCTTTGAACTATGTTACAATGAGGCACAAAGGCCTATTTAGTATCGAGAAATAATGGAAAACCCTAAACATCCAAAAACTTAACTGTAGAATATGAAGTGGCATGCTATGGGCCCTGTTTGGGTAATTTGGTACATCAAGTTCCCAGGGTTGTAACTTTAGCGTACTATCTCTGTTTGATGTGCACAATACCTCATTAGAAATATCTATCCAAGGAATACAATTTTCGAAAGGGCAACATCAATTAGCAACCCATTTTGGCCCCATCTTTCCCAAAAAATGTCGTTTAAGGTATGAAAATAACGTCAGAAGTTCAAGACCTGAAAAAATGCCACAAATAGTAAACAATGATACAATTAAGGAAACTGAAAAATTGAAAGAGACAGTGGCAAGGGTCCAAGTGGAATAGGTGGGTTGCCACCAACATCCACCTTGATCACAACAATTGCTTAAGTTTCTCAAAGCTAGCCTCACACTCCTCTGTCCATTCGAAATTTTTACCTTTCCTTTGTAATGATGTGATAGGATAAGCAATCTGTGAGAAGTTCCTGATGAACCTCCTATAGTAACCTACCAAACCCATGAAGGATCTCACCTCATCCACACTCTTAAGAGCTACCCACTCCATGATGGCCCTTACCTTCTATGGATCTACCATAATTCCCTTCTTGGAGACAACATGCCCCAAGTAATGTATCTCAGCTTGAAAGAAACTACACTTTCTGAGCTTAGCATACAATTGATGCTCTCTCAACAACCTCAACACTACTACTAAGTGTTTGACATGATCTTCCTCATTTTTAAATATACAAGTATATCATTAATGAGCACAATAACAAACTTATCCAAATATGGATGCAACACACTATCATCAAACACATAAATGTAGCTGGAGCATTAGTTAAGACAAATGAAACAACTACGAACTCATAATGCCCATACCCGGTTTTGAATAAAATCTTGTAAATGTCCTCTTCTTTGATGTGTACTTGATGGTATTCGGATCTCAAGTCAATATTGAAGAACATTGTTGTTCCCTTCAGCTGATCAAACAAGTCATCAATCCTTGACAAAGGGTACCTATTCTTGATAGTCATTTTGTTCAACTTTTGTTAGTCAATGTATAATCTGAGAGTACCATCTTTCTTCTTCACAAGCAATATTGGTGTGCCCCATGGTGATACACTTGGCCTAATTTATCCCTTGTCCAACATTTCCTTTAACTGTAGCATTAACTCAACTAACTCAAGTGTTTTCATCCTGTAAGGTGCTTTTGATGTTGGAGCTACCCCTGGCACTAACTCAATAGCAAATTCTACCTCCCTATGACATGGCAACTCTGAAATTTCCTCAGGAAATCCATCCTTGAACTACTGTAAAACTGGGTACCTTCTCAACACATCGATATCCTCGACTTCCTTCCCTTATCACTAGAAATGTGAACTGCAAATAACTTACATCCTTTCGTTTAGCTACACTTTGCTTTCATAGTTGTCACCATCCTAACTGATGTAGCTTTCTTCTTACCCTATAAGACTCTTGGTTCTCCATTTTCATCAACACACTCAATAGATTTATCCTAATAGTCTACCTTGGTTATATGAATATACAACCAATCCATGCCCAACAACATACTGTATGAACCCAACAGTAATACATTCAAATGTGTTGCGGTAGGCATACCATCCAAATGAAATGCACAAGTTGTTACCCAATGATGAGCTTGTTTCTTTGTACCTATAGCTAACAACACTAACGAAGATTCTGCATGCAATTCCTTACTCAAGCCACACTTATCCACCAAGTCTAGACTAACATAATTATAATTAGATCCAGAGTTAATCAAAATTGAAATAACTTCATCAAAAAGTTTACCGTCCATCTCAATGATGGATTCTCGATGCTCTTTCTATTTTTTATCCAATGCCACATAGATACGTGGAATACTCTAACAAACATCCACAATAGTCTGTGCCTTCTTCACACTATATATTTGAGTTCTACCACCCTAATTTTGTAGACAATATCTCCTATGATGGTCTTTTCCACAAGTCCAACATTCTATAGGTTGGAATCCTATCTCCTTGTTATATTCTCCTAATTGAAATTCTCGTCCACTATCTGACGTATTGAACCCCTTGTGGTCTTATCTACTTCTTGTCCATTTTCCCTTTGTTCCTGTCATTGACTTCCTAGACTGGCTTCGTCTCAGACCTGCGCTTCGATTGTTCATAGCAATGGTTCACCTTCCAGATGGCCTCCTCCAATGGTCTAGGCTCATCGAACTCAATCCTATATTTGAATTCATCTGGTAATCCACTAACAAATCTCTGAATGTTAGCCTTCTCCTCCATGAGGTAAGGCACATACCACAGAAACTCCAAGAACCTGCTAGTGTATTCATCATCTATCATGGATCCCATCTTTAGCTCATATAATTCCTTTGCTTTGTCATCAAAGTATCTCTTTGATAGGAACATATTCTTGAATAGCTGCTTGAATTCACTCCATGTCAAATCTTCTTGATGTATACTTCTAACATTCTTTATGTCTTCCCACCAAATGTTTTCTTTTCCTCTGAGACTGAAAATAGGCACTGTATATTTCATTTTCTCTGAATAATCATGCAACCTGAAGAAATTTTTTATGCCTAGAAATCATGCATTTGCATCCTATGATTTCTTTACCTCTCCATCAGAGGTAGGTGGCTTCACTTTCCTAAACTCATCTGGAAAATACCCCTTATTTCTCCTCCTATAAGGATGATACCGATGATGATCATAGTGCTTATCTGAATCAGAACTGGAATCGTACCTGTATCTATCCCCTCTCTTATCCGAAGTGTCAAAAAATATTCCACATCTGATTGTGTCATCTATGTTTGATCTATGACCACCATGTGATTTACTACCATATGCCCCATTAGCCCTATCCTTATGCTCATGGCTGACCTGAAGTGGTCCATGTCGCTACAAATCTGAAAATCTTTGAAGTATGACTGCATTTACCTCTACTAACATTTCCTATGTGTGTATGATTATGTCATTATCTACCTTACAACTCCTTATTTATTCCTTTAAGATTCTCAGTGTAACTATTGAATCAAAAGAGTTTTGAACACCATTATGCTCTTCAGATTCATAGGGATAGTATTTGTAGTCAACCATCTTGCTAGCCATTTGATATTTCTTCTTGCAAGGTGTTTCATGTTAACTAAACCAAATCACAATAAACCAACATACCTTAGCATAGCTCGGGGAGGATACCTTGTCTGCAAGATCAACAAATTAACATGATACATGTATAACATAATCATGACAACATATAGAAACTTAATACATAAGCATATGACCATGCCACCGTCATTCCAGCTAGGGTCCAATCATCAAAGCATGACCTTAAGAACAACACACACCACGACCTCATGCATGACAACAACCACTACATCATTGTATTCTTTACCACATGTAAACATGAACATGCATAAGAAATACATAACCAACTACAAATATGCATAAGCACACATGATCAAGCATGAGTGAACAATACTTGAAATAAAACTTTCAAGAATGATACATGAAACCAAGCCTACAAGAATATAACCAAACATACAAGAATGTAACCAAGCATACTACAATGATACATGTAAGCAACATAAATCGACATGTAACTAGTTATACACTCGCAGCGATGCATTCCACAATAACAACCTCAAATTTCACATGATGTCATCACTATAACCATGAACAACATCATGCAAATGCAACAAGAACACGGAATGCAAGGGTGAGAGACACACATGAAACTGACATGCATGCATGACCAACACATAGCCCATCTAGTCTTAGGGGTGAACCATGCATAGATACCACTCTGTAATACCCTCCTCCCACATCTACCCAAGTAACCGACCAGCCAGGGTAAACATGTGATGAGAGGCCACTATGATATGATTCAACCTCCTAAGTCACATTAAGGAAGTGGAACCAACAAAAACACATCATACATACATTAATCATTATCTATAAGACCCTCATGAACCAATCTAATACTTTAGACAACTTGCCTTGGGGTACCACTTAACTTTTGGACAACTTAAGCCTCATACACTCTCATGCTATAGGAATGAGAGTGACTAAAAACCCAAAGTTCTCTCATGAGCTTCCTACCAATGGCTAGAGACCAAATATGTCAGTGTTGTGCCAACAACTCTGAGATTTGAGCCAATTTTTTAGGCCCAGAGCCTAAGTCATTACCCACAATTGAACCATCTCTTCAAATCAGTAAAATAACATGGAAAT
>APFE031224182.1:0-23030 GCA_000404065.3 Pinus taeda
ATTGCGTGGGGTGGATGCGTAGTGGGAAAAAGCAGACGATGGGTTATGGCAACTAGAAATATGAAAAGAGTTGGTCCACTTGTGTGTCTACCCGGTCACCCTGTTACCCATTAGGTGGTAACCACCACCAATCCATCCATTGTAGGGAGGACTTCACCACCGTGATTAAATTACCGTACTCAACAACTGATTCCCATGAAATGGACTAACCCATTAAGGAAGATATATCATGGCTAGTTCAACATTCACAACGGAGAACTCAACCTTTCTCAGATGATAGCGATAAAACTCAACCTTTGGGACGTATGAGGCAGAGATGATAGCGATAAAACTCAACCTTTGGGACGTATGAGGCAGTTTCAACCTGTGAAGTTTCTTAACAAACAATTTGGTTGTCTCCAAGCATTTTTGGAAACTTGTTGATCGAAGAGGAGAGGAATAACTAGGAAGAATTGTCAATCTGAATATGAAATCGAGGCGCGAGGATGGAGCTTCTGCACATGTTATGTCGACGGACAGAATCTAGCTCTTATTTTGTTCTGGAAAAAGGTCGGGAAAATTAGCCGAGACATGTGATTCACCATACTATTACTCCTCCCTATGGATTACGGCTGAATACACGCGTATGCTGCTTGATCCTCATGCGCAGTCATTTTTTCACGTTCACGTTCAGGATGGGATGAATGCCGGTTTCAGTGTCTGTTGTTATTGTTTATGGAACTGTCAGTGCCTGTTATCCTTATTGCATGAGAAACGTCCAGGAGAGATCGACCTTATCCAATGACCAAGAGAGACCAAGAGAGGTACGAAATTGTTCAATCCCAAAAGCCTACTTTTGGCTTATAGATATAGGGTTAACCTAAAAAATGCTTAGAGAATAATGCTGGTAAAAGCATCCAATGAGAAACAATAAAAAACAATTTTACGTATGGTTTACGGATAAGAATTTTTGAATATAAGATGTACATATTGTAAAATTATAACCGTTGTTGGCATGTAAACCTTGCCAACGTGGACGCAGTGGCTTTTAGTTTTATTTTCGGAGAAAAGTATAGCAAAGCGGTCAGTTTTCCAGCCAGAGCAACAATGGATAAAAGCAACGGCTGCTAAAGGAACATGAAAATTCCACACCCCACAAAGCTCTGCCTTCTTAGCTTTTAGAAACATCACGAGAAAAGCTTTAGATTGATGTTTCCCATTTAAAAACTACATTTTGCATTTGTCTTATCTCAGAAGGGAATTCAATTCTGGAAACCTGAATTTTTGTCTTACTAAGGTAGGGACAAACATGACTTTGTATTAAAACTATTGTTGGTAACTAAATCATGAAAGAGTTGATTAAGTGAGGGAAGTTGAACCTTGGCAAGATCTTTGGCTATCGGGAATCATAGGTGATACATAGTTGGGTGGTGTTGCTCCTCTCTCCACGGAAAGTTTTAGTTAGTGTCAGATGTGTGGCATGTTTGTACGATGATTCTTACCCTCTCTGATAATTCCGGTTTGTTTACGATAATATTTATTAAGTCTATATTATTGTTCCAGTTTTTCTATGATATGGTTTCTTAAGTTTCCTCACCATGAGAATGTTTGAATGAATTACATGGGTTTGTGTACTAACAAAATTATTAGGATGTTAAATCTAACCATTCAGATATATGGATTTCTTAATTTCCTCTTGTGTAGAAATGATGGATTCAATAATGCATATCACTTTCGTGTGCTCTCATATGCATATTGACATTATTAAGAATATCTTTGCGATGGTAAGAAAGAGTAGCATGCTTTAGTGTTTTGTAGATGTTCATGCATGTGGAACAATTATGGAGGAGTGTCTCCTTTAGTATTATCAAGGGTTCACCATAGTCTATGTTGTGCATAATGGAATTAGATGCTCCTACATGCAATATAAGGAATTGATGGTACATATTTTTAGTTATAAATATATGGCTCTGTAAGATATCCAATGAAATTGACTTAAATGTCACCAGGTTTCTGACAGTACCTAGTGTGTCTATGAGATACAATACCTATATAATGCATTGTCTAAAATTTGTATTTAATTAACCAATTTGTTATGCATGATGGAAACAAGACCTATAATAATGATGGATGATCATGATAGTAGAGTTTAATTAATATCATTGATGTAGGTAAGGAAACTATTATAGGTTGCATGTTATGGTTAGTTCCATCTTCATCCACTAAATCACGTTTACTAGAAATCTCAGACATAAGTCTTAACAATAAGGTTAAAAGACGATACCAGAACCACTTTATTCTTAAATTGAGAATGATTGTGGAGTCTGTTATAGAATTACTAATGATGGTCTACAGGCAAGCTAAAGATACCCTTGCTAGTATTGCATCTTAACGATTAAATATAGAAAAGATAAAGAAACTTTACAAAAGGGGAGCTGAGCAGCTAAATTCCAAGGTAGGATAAGGAGATTTGTTAAAACTTGGAAATATATATTATGTGTTTTTCTATTTGAATTTGTATTTGTGTTTCATATTTAAAAATTTAAAATTGTATGCTTGCTTATTTAAATTTGTATTTTCTATGTTGATTAAAATTGCATATATGTAACACCCCTCCCTTGTATGTAAAACTTTGCTAACCTAAGATGAGAAAAATTAGGTCTAACGTGTAATAAGAAAAGTAAATAATTTATGAAATAAATAAAATAATTAATCACTTAGAATAATGAAACACCAAGAGAGGATATTCTTGCCAAATCCCATTGGTGAATGGGAATCAATAATATTCATAATAAGACTTCTAGATCCAGATCTAGATGAGATTAATGGATTTGGAGATAACTATCCATTAAACTACTTAGTTGGAGAAAGATGCTAAGTTAAGGAAAAGCATAAAAGCCTTGCCCTAGAAAAGGCAAGCTTTGATGAGAAAAATCCTCGCGGGAAAATAACACTCAGCTCGGGGGTGAACTAGAAGCAGGCAGTTCTAGGTGTGGTGGTGGTGCTCGGTTTTCCATGTGACATTATTTCAATTTCTCTTATAGAATTCCATTTCATGGGATTTGTTGTATGTCTTTCCTTACCGTGTATATTGTCGAATTCTCTCAACATATGTTTATAGCTACATGTGTGATCTTTGTGTAGAAAGATAATTGAATAATGATGCATGAAACAACTAGGTAGGATGAATAATTATGTTTTAAGGTTGCCACCATAGAGCTAGTGGTCCAACTTATCCATGGTAGGCCTTTTGCACTATGAATTGTATCTACTAAAGGTCATCTTAACTATTTATTCATTGTGGTTAGTATTGCATAAGATATGCTAGCAGGACTATGGACATGTTATATCAAGAAGTTAACTACAGTGAATTTATGATAAAGAGTCCATTAATCCTTGTGTTAAATCCTCAAAGGAACGAAACTCGACTGTAAGATCTTAAATGATCATGATTGATGCCTTTCATTACGATGTGATGTATGCATGTGTAGAATTACAGGTATTAAGGTTGTCTATGGGATGATTATATATGAAAAAATATGACAACTATTGCGTATTTAAGCCAAGCTAAATTTAGTGAAGGAACAAAATATGGGGTTTTAATATTGGATCAAGGAGGTATGTGACAAATGGTATGACAACTCTAAGTTCAAGCATTATGGTCTAAGAAACAACCCACCTCTATAGGTTATGAATGAGCTTTAGGTCCTAAATTAGGAAGATCAATAAGCTTGGTGGTTTGCATTCTTCCTATAACACCTTTATGCTAAATAAAAAAAGAAAAAAAGAAAAAAACTATGACAGACATATGCAGAGCGAAAGGCTAGATTTTTCCCCACCTTGTGCATACTAATAGGATCTACCCTATTACACATATAGTCTAGCCCAACATATTCCTTGTGTATGCATATAACTTACTCTACACACTCATGCTTTAATTTCATTAGTTTTAGACATAATAAGATTGTTAAAATGAGGAGACTTATAACATAAGTCTATAGACATTAATATATGTAAAATTAATAAGTTTCCAAAAAGTAAAGTTTTTGTAAAAATCATAAATTCTTCTCTATTTATTCCCAAAAAAAAAAAAAAATTATATTGGAACCTACTATATTGTTCACACAAAGAACTCTTTAGGGACCTAAAGTGTCTCTAGAGAGATAAACATGGCCAAGAAGTAAAATATGTGAGAATTTAAAAGAGTGAGTTACAATACTCTAGATAACTCAAATATTGAAATTTTCTTACAAAAAAAGTAGAAAGGAGAATCATGGTAAATTATAAACGCATCTACGATACTTAAGCATAATTTTGTGCTACATGAAAGCTACATAGAACAATATGCTCAAGATATAGACTTTAAATATGTATATGCAACTTTGAGTCAAGGTAAAAAGGTAGAAGAATTGGAGTATCATGTGAAGGACCGACTCTTATACCATTGTGTGAAACTTTTCATTCCACAAATAGGGAGAATAAAGATAATTAGAGAGGCACCCACTTCTCTAATATCAGGTCACTTTGGGGTAAGTAAAATAGTTGGATAACTGCAAAGATTTTGTTATTGCTCGAAAATTAATGAGATGGTTTCTAGATATGTAAGAGGGTGCACTATGTGTGCTAAAAGCAAGCCCAACAATAGAAAACTACACTTATACACTCCTTTACCAGTTCCTTCTCACCCTTGGTGAAGTGTTTCCATGGATTTTGTTGGAGGACTACCTAAATCTAGGAAGGGTGATGATTATTTATATGTGGTTGTGGATGGGTTAAGAAAAATGTTCATTTTGATACCTTGTAATAAATAGATTACCTCTGAACAAACTGCAAAATTATTCTTTGAACATGTATGGGTTCATTTTGGATTACCCACTTCTATTGTCTCTGATCGAGACACTCGATTGTGGGGAAGTTTTTGTCAAGTCTTTGGGAACTGATGGACACCCAATTGAAGAAAAGCACAACTTTTCCTCCACAAACCAATGGCCAGATAGAAGTATTTAACATGACAATGATCTAGCTTCTCAGGGGATATTGTAGCAAACATCCTAAGCTTTGGGATAAACATTTTTGTTATGTGCAACATGCTTACAATAGAGACAAACACTCTTCTACACAGAGATCTCCTTTTGAGACCTGTTTTCAAGGTCACCTTTGGATTTTATCTTTGGTAAAGATACCATGGTTAATGGACACAATCATGTGGACAAGGCAACTAGATTCATTGAATAGATCCAAGAGATCCACCACGCAGTACAGGAATAGCTGGAAAACAGCCAAGCATCAGATGGAGAATAGTTTTGAAGTTGGAGACAAGGTCTGGTTGTATATCAACAAGGACAGGATGCAAGGAGAAGGTAAAAAGCTAAAGCCCATCAGGTATGGACCTTTTGGGATACTTGAGAAGATTGGTGAAAATGCTTTTCACCTTGATCTACCAACTTACATGCACATCTACTCAGTCGTAATTATAGATTGCTTGAGATTGTTTGAACCTTCAATGGTTGAGGATCCTGAAGAGCAAAGTCAATTTCCTTCTATTGATGACCTACTACCTGAATATCTTAATGAATTATAGGAAGACAAAGTCTTAAACAAGAAGGTAAGGACGACGCGCAAAGGAGATGTTGAGTACCTCAGAATTGGACTCAAAGGTTCAAAGATGAGCAGTGCAAAGTGGATTGAGATTGGACAAGTGAGACAATAGTATCTTCACTTAGTCAATGCTTAAAAGAAAACCAAGTTTTGGTGGTCCAAAATATTTTTCAGTGGGAAGGCCGTGATCGATATTGGATCCATAAAGACTGACAAAGAACCATGGCTGTATCAAGTTAGGACAAATCTCTAAGAATTCTGAACAACGATAAAAAACACCCCTGAACTAGTGGCAACAGCAGCCAATGTGGAACGACGAGGACCTCGATCAAAGCTCGTTGACTGAGGCCCATGGATATTGCACAGGAGGTCAAAGTAGCTCATGGGAGCCCCAGGTTGGGAAAAGGAGGTTTATTTTGATGTGCAATCAGTGCATCACTGGGCAAATAGGGCCAAAATGGGGGAAGCCCGAGCACTCGGATGCATGGCGACCAGAGAACCACGGGTGAAAAAGGCAAAAAGCACTAAACATATGAAGTCGGGACCTGCGCTCTAGAAACCAGTGGTATTGATCGAGGTGCCCTCAAACGGTAAGCAGTTTTGGGTGGATGTAGAGTGATCCCACTCAAGGATCGATGCATGGCAAGTGGAGGTGAGAGAAAACTATCATTGATCGCACATTATTGATAGAGAAAGTCAACCGTGTGGGTCATGCATCCAGATCAGACGGTTGAGATCAAGCCCAATGGAGGAAGAAAATCGACGAAGGAATATTCCATGATTTGTAAAGATTTGGAATCTGTTTGACCACCACGGTGGAGGAAAGACTTCATCCATGACTTAAGTGAAGAAATGAACCAACGAAGCAGGCTAGCGCCATATAGAGGAGTACAAATGGCCACTCCTTGAGCGTTGATGTTGATGTTGAACAGGGAACTCCAAGTGTAGCTACAAAAGGTGAATCGATAAAGGTGGAAGAGGAGCCGAACAGACATGAGTTCGAATGGCTAAAAACCATGAACAAAGAGAATACACAAGTCAAGTCGGTTAGAACAAACCCCAAGAGGAAGACTAAACATTGAGAGATAGAAACTAGAGAAGAAGGCAGTAAAGCAAAAGCAGAACGAGACAGAGGGCTGAGCTGAGCAGCGACAACATCGAGCACCAGAGAGCTTGAGAAATTCAAGCCATCCCACAGAGGAATTTGTCTGGACTGAGCACCATAGTTGGCTCTTGCCACTGTACACTAGAAGGTCATAGAGCTGGTAGGAAGAAGAAGAGTCTGTGTAGTCAAGTGGCTTGGGGAATCCAAGAACCACCCTACCAAGAAAAACTTGCTTCAGGAGAACTCACATTGAGACCCTGTATTGTAATTCTCTACTTAAGGGCACAAGAAAACAAGGCCACCACTGAAAGCTGAACTGGAGACATAGCCCTGGAGAATAGGGTGAACTCCTTATTAAAAATTCTTGTGTCTTTGTATTTTCTTACTCTATTTCTCTACTGTATTTCCATTTATTTGTCTGTGTATTAGAAATCTGATCGATCTGTTGCTTCAATAACACAGAACGCACACCAACACATGAGTGTGTAATACATTGTTTAATAAATCTTCAACTGATGTCACTCATAGGGTGAATATCGGATTAGTGGATTAGATTGAAATTTGAAAAATCATGAACTCTCAATTGAAGAGAGGTCATTGAATCCCAAAGGAAGTACAGGTGGTAAAACTCTTGTAGCCATTTTAGGGAAGTGCGGAATCCCTATTTTAAGTCTTATCATTTTTCCAACATATTCCTTTTCCTTTGTCCATATCGATTGTGATTATTCTTGTGTGTTTGGCTAAGGATATCGATTAGATTCTATTTAATTTCAATGTTTATATTCATCTATGCTTTGTTGTAAGAACTAATTCCATTTCATAACTTTGTATTTTTGTTTGGTGCATTATAAATTATTGAAATGAATGAAGAGTTGACGTTGCAAGAAAATGAATGAAATATGGAAGGAAAGAGGTGGTTGACGTTGTTGTTGTTCAAGGCATTCCAATTATCTTGTTGAACGTGAAATCCAATCCCAATTCTAGGTATATAGAGATGGCCCTGCATCTCTCCTTTTGATTAGTTGAAACATGGTGCTTTAGCCAATTTTATTGAATTTAAGGCTCTCCTTCCTCCTCAATAATTTGTATTAAATTTAATTTTTTCTTTATTTTTTCAATCATCCTCAATAATTTTTATTACATATAATTTTTCCATCATTCCTTCACTAAGTTATCCCCTATGAACTCAAGCATCACTAGATTTTTAATGACTTCTGATAGCTCTATATTTGGGTTTAATCTATTGTGTATTAGTTTATTTTGTGGTTTTCTAGTATAAGCTCTTCTTTATTAGTTTAACCCATTATTGTTTTTTGAACATGACTTGTTTTGTATTGAGTTCTTGTTCGTTTAATCTGTGGGTTTTTCCCTTTTGGGTGTAAAAATATACATTTTCGAAAGTGGATTCCTATTTGTTTTCATTATTTAAATATGTGATAGAAAGATTTATTATTTTTATATAAAAGACAAATTGGTAATATTCAAGACAAATTGATAATTTTCATTATATATTATTAAAAATATACATTTTTCTCTAATATTTATCTGGCATTGCATGCAAATTTATTTACAGGAGGGATTTCACCTCCTAGTTTTGCTGAAAGGGTTTTTTCTGAGAGTAAATATTGATGTAGTTATATATTATTCTTTTCTTCTCTCAAATACTGTTAGAGAATTATGCACACAATTATTAATAAAAATATTTTTTATGGAAAGGGTTAAACTCCCCAGTTCTCAAGAAGGATGGGGCACCATTTTTCTTTCAGTAGCGTAGTTATCTTTGTTTGTGTTGATTAATTTTCTTTAAACTCATACACATCAAAACATATTTTTTTAAAGATACATTTACTTTACAACATTTATATTTGAAACATGTCATATTACACTTCATTGATCATCCATCCACATTTTAACACTTATCACATTTGCATCTAGCTCATAACAAACTTACATTAAAAAAAAAAAAACTATTCTTTTTTTACAAAAATACAAATTATACAATCTTTCACCATGCATTGAAAAACAATAAATATAATTATACTTAATAGATCATTCATATTGGGTTTTTCTTTTTCTAGTTTTCATTTTTAGTGATTTTTAAAGCTTTTTATATTGTATTATTTATATTTTAAATAATTAGATAAGGGTATACATATATAATTTAATGTATTTATGTTGATATGGTGAATTGATACTATACCATGTTACTTTGAAATTGAGTAATTGTGTGTTTAGTTGAATTGTGTGTTTTCTTTTTTGAAATTTCATATAGATATATATGTGGGTGGTCCTAATAATGATTATTTTCTTTTGTATTTTGACACCAAATTTTATATAGTGTGTTTGTTTATTTGGACTAGTATTTTGTATGTTTATTTAATTAAAATACGATATATATGTGAATGCTTGTATTAATGTCTATTTATGAATATTTGTATGTAATTTGGAATTGTGATCATGTGTTTGTTGTATTGAATTATGAATTTGAATGGGTAAACATAATCTAGATTGTAATTTCTATATTGTGTGTGTGTGTGTGTGTGTGTGTTTTTAAAGCTCCATAAGAATATTTGATTGTTTTCTTTTATTGACTTGAAATTTTATCATGTGCAATTAGTTATTTGAAACTGTATGTTGTGTGTTTAGTCCAATTTGTATATTGTGTCCTTGTTTGAACTTGTACTTTGTATCTCTCTTTATTTGAAATAACATATGTGTGTGTGTTTATTTATGAATATTTGTATGGTGTGTGGCTTGAAATTGTAATTATGTGTTCATTGTACTGAATTGTGATTGTAATTAGTTTCATAGCATAAATTTGACTTCGTATATGTACTATATTTTTTACTTTTTATAGTGTGTGATTCCTTATTTAATGTTGCATTTTCATATTTGGTTGTTTGTTTTTTTATTAACTTGAAATTGTATTATGTGTGTTTCCTTAGTTTTTTAACCCCGATCCCTTGTGTACTAAATTATTGCAAACCTAAGCTGAGTTACAACTAGGTGTGATATGCTCCCTTGTGTGATAAATTATTGTAAACCTAAGCCGAGTTAAAGCTAGGTTTGATATCCTCCCTTATGTTTTAAATGATTGTAAACCTAAGTTGAGGGAAGCTAGGTGTGATACCTTGCTTTGCCTCTTAAACTATTGTAAACCTAAGATAAGGAAAGCTAGGTGATATATAACATGAAAAGAAAATGTGTTATTAAAAAATTAATAAAATAAATCACTTAGAGGGTGAAGCACCAAGAGAGAGGAGATTCTTTCCAAATCCCATGGGGAACAAGAATAGAGATGAATCTTTCATGATAATATTCTATATGACATTCTAGATGAGCTTCGATGTATTGGATATACATTGAATGGATGGGAGACAAAGATCCATCAGACATAAAAGCTTCATGGGAAATAAAGGCAAAATTTTATGAGGAAAAGCCTCCTAGGAGATAAATATGATCTTTTGCGAAAAAGACCTAGGAAAATGGAAAAATCCATAAAATCACGACGTTGATAGTGGTAACTTAATCATGAAACAAGGTATTAAATACCCAGTGATTGATCAATTTAGGGCAGTTGATCCTTGGCAAGATCTTCGGCTCGAGGGTAGTCAAAGGTTATTCATGGTTGGTTGATGGTGATCCTCCCTCCAAGAGAGGTTTTAGTTGGTGTCAGATGTGTGGGATGTTTGTCTAATGATTCTCTCTCTCTCTCTCTCTCTCTGTGATAGTTCCAGGTTTTTTATGAGAATATTTTATTAAGTCTCTCTTATCGTTCCAATTTTTCTATGAGATGATTGCTTAAGTTTCCTCACCATGAGAATGTTTGAATGAATTACATGGGTTTTTGTACTAACAAAATTATTAGGATGTTCAATCCTACAATTCAGATATATGAATTACATAATTTCCTCTTTTATAGAAAATGAATGATTCAATAATGCATGTAACTGTCGTGTGCTCTCATATGAATTTCGAAGTTATTAAGATTATATTTACAGTGGTAGCAAAGAGTAGCATGCCTTAGCGTTTTGCAGATTTTGATGCATGTGGAAAAATTATGGAGGAATGTCTCCCATAGTATTATCAAAGGTTCACCATGGTCTATGTCATGCATAATGAATTTAGATGCTATTGCATGCCGTATAAGGAATTCATGGAACATCCTTTTAGTTATGCATATATGGGTCTGTAACATATCCTGTGAAATTGACTTGAATATAATCACGTTGTTGATGGTACCTAGTGTGTCTATGAGATAGGTTTCAAGTATAATGTCTCATCTAAGATTTGTATTTAATTAAGCAATTCGTTATGCATGACAGAAACAAGACCTATAATAATGATGGATGATCATGATAGTAGAGTTTAATTAAGAGCATTTATGTAGGTAAGGAAATTAGTATAGGTTGCATGTTATGGTTAGTTCCATTTTCATCTACTAAATCATGTTTACTAAAAATCTGACACATAAGCTTTGACAATAAGGTTAAAAGACCGTACCAGAACCACTCTATAATTCAATTGATCATGACTGTGGAGCCTATTACAGAATTACTAATGTTGAGATAAGGGCGGGCTAAAGATACACTAAGTAGTATTATTTCTTAACGATTAAATATAGAACAAAATAAACATTTATTTAATGGAAGCTTAGGAGCTAAATTCCAGGGTAGGCTAAGGATGTTCGTTACCAATGGTAGCAAGGAAAAAGTTCAAGCACTAATGCCTATGGACCAATCCACCTACGTAGAATTTCCATTACGGGTTTAAAAATAAACGTTTTCCATAAAGGTGAAGTTAAAATTTGAAGCATAGAACATGTTAATGTCATATTTATTTGTTGTCGTTAAAGAATGTTAGGATTCCTTAATGTTTTATTGAGGAACCATGAATATACATATGTTAATTCAATATATATGTAACAGGATATTAAATCAAGCAATTGAGTTAAAGAGGAAGGTTTTATGCTTTGGTGGAAGATGTTTTCTACCCCATCTAGGTTGGATGCTCAAACACGTCCTCTAAGAAGACCATATGGTATCAAGAAATTTAATATAAGGTCAAATCCAAAAGAATTGTCAAGAGACTTCAATCAAACCTACATCAAACAACTATCAAGATAAGCTTTGGGGTCTTTGTGTTTCCCCTCTATATGTTTTTGAAGGTGCCTTTCCATGGCTACAAAGTGTGTAATCAATCTCTAGAATTGTTAACCTTGTCTCAAATCCATGCCCATGAGATCGATTCACGTGCTGAAACCTGAGTATGTTTTAAAACGATAGGCGAACAACAAAAGTACCGAAGGAAATCTAATCAGCTTTGTCATATAAAGAACATTTTTTTGGCGGTAAAGGTGTTGTTATGGCTTCTTTGGCGTATTATATTATTGAGGAATTGAAGAATTCTAGAATTTAAAACTACAAAATATGACCTCCTCCGAAAGTTTCTTCGACTCTATTTTCATGATATCAACTTGAGTGGGCCGTTACAGATTATCAATTTCCGTGCACTAGGTATTTAGGAATGGCATAAATGGCCTCAATCCGTAATGTCGATATTAAATTGTGTGGTCTGAGTGCATAGTGGGAAAAAGCGCACGTTAAATTATGGCAACTAGAAAGATGAAAAGAGTTGGTCCACTTGTGTGTCTGCCCGGTCACCCTGTTTCCCATTCGGTGGTAACCACCACCAATCCATCCATTGTAGGGAGGACCTCACCACCGTGATTAAATTTCCGTACTCAACAACTGATTCCCGTGAAATGGATTAACCCATTAAGGAAGACATATCATGGCCAGTTCAACATTCACAATGGAGAACTCAACCTTTGTAAGATGATGGCGATAAAACTCAACCTTTGGGACGTATGAGGCAATTTCAACCTGTGAAACTTTTTAACAAGCAATTCAGTTATGTCTCCAAGCATTTTTGGAAACTCCTTGATGGAAGAGGAGAGGAATACCTAGGAAGAATTGTCAATCTGAATAGGAAATCGAGGCACAGGGATGAAGATTCTGCGCATGTTATGTGGACGGACATAAGCTAGCTCTTATTTTGTTCTGGAAAATGGTCAGGAAAATTAGCCGAGACGTGTGATTCACCATACGATTACTCCTCCGTATGGATTAGCGCTGAATACGCGGGTATGCTACTTGATCCTCATGCGTAGTTATTTTTTTTCAAGTGTGTTACAGATTTTCTATTCACTTTCAGGATGGGACGAATGCCGGTTTGGGTGTCTGTTTTATGGGTTTCCCGAACTGTCAATGTTGGTTATCCTTATTGCATGGGGAACATCCAGGAGAGATCGACCTTATCCAGCTTATCCAATGGCCCAGAGAGGTACGAAATTGTTGAATCCCAAAAACCTACTTTTGGTTATAGATATAGGGTTACCTAAAAAAGGCTTAGAGAATAATGCTGGTAAAAGCAACCAATGAGAAACAATAAAAAACAATATTACGTATGGTTTACAGATAAGGATTTTTGAATATAAGATGTACATATAGTAAAATTACAACCGTTTTTGGCATGTAAACATTGCCGACGTGGAGGCAATGACTTTTAGTTTTATTTTTGGAGAAAAGTATGGCAAAGCGGTTAGCTTTCCAACCAGACCAACAATGGATAAAATAAATGGCTGCTAAAGCAACATGAAAATTCCACACCCCACCAAGCTCGCCCTTCCTAGTTTTTAGAAACATCACGAGAAAAGCTTTAGATTGATGTTTCCCATTTAAATACTGCATTTTGCATTTGTCTTATATCAGAAGGGAATTCAATTGTGGAAAGCTGAAATTTTGTCTTACGAATGTATGAACGTTAAGTGCAGAATATAACTTTGTATGTGAGAATCGGTAATGGGATAAATATCTAGGATAATGCTTATCCTCATCATCCAATATGTAACTCTTGTAATAAAATATCTAGTGCTATAACTGTGAGTATCTGTGGCTCCTTGACATGATCCTCTGCTTCCTTATAGAGAAAACGAATCAGGGAAGCCATGGAGAAGATGCTCCCAATGGTAGTATGCCACTTCAGAAATAAAAGAAAACGTAGTCAAGGCCATGACAATCTCCAATTTTTTTACCTCTGGTACATGTGGAAGGTGATATATGTAGCACATGATGGTCAAAATTTTCTCTTGCGATCTCATAGAGTTGGAAAAGGTCACTTGTTTCCAGCTATCTTTTATCATGATACCGAATTGGAATTCTAAATTTTGATCCTATAACCTGATACGCGTTATCAATGGTATATATAAATTTATATTTGTTATTCTGTTGACTAGCGTTATCAATGGTATATATAAATTTATATTTGTTATTCTGTTGACTATGTTAGGTGGAGTTTTCTGTAAATATACTATGGATATATCTCTATCAATCACACATTAAGGCACGATTGTTATTGCCATGGTCGTGGTTCATGGTTGTGGATCATTCATGTGGTTCTGGATCTGACGAGTGTACCCCTAAAAGAATAACCGAACAGAAATAATGTTACATGGTTTTCTATATAGCAATGACAAGCCAAGAAATTCTATCAATATTTCACAGATTTTGATGGGTTGGATGTTGTATTCTACAGGGATTTTCCACCATCTAAAATGATTTCCTAGCCATATTTATGAATTGTTAAGACGTATTCAAGTTTCCAACATCCAACATTATCATGCCCTAATACCCAGAAACTGTTGGAATTCGAGCATGGAGCTAATTGTCCGTTGTTCCTTCCTTATTCCTTCACTCCACTCTAATAGCCTTGCTGAAGTGAGTGATTATGAGTGGAGGAGAAGTAACTGTGAGTTCTCATTCTGGAGAAGAAGGGATATGGAGGAAGGGACAATGAAGCAAAGGCTTATTTGAAGAAGAGCTTGTGAGTATTATCGTCTTCTCAATCATCATTGTTTGCCTTAATTTTGACTTGATGTTAATTATCTCACCTCTAGATTCCTTTTGGTGGGTTTTGAATGTTTAGTAGCCATAAAACATTATAATTTGTTTATGACCTTCATAATCAATAGCTAGGATTTACCTACCTATCTGGCTTGTGACACAATAAATTTGACAACATAGTTGGAACGTGAAATGGAATAATAATTCGCCAAACTCTTAGACACTGCAATTGCGCATATAAGATATTGTCACTACTGCTTTCATTAAGATTGTAATATGTTTTTATTAAGACTCTGTAGAACTCAAGTAAGTTTGAAAAGGGTTGTGTGTATTTCAATTCCATGGCTAGATGTCATCAGATCACACCAAAAGCATATCACCATGGTTTCCTGATTGATCTCCTTGGATCTCTAAGGTTGAATGAGGTAGAGGCCTTGTTGACAACATGCCTTTTGAACCTGACGCAACTATGTGGGGAGATGTGCTCAATGCCTTCAGAATTCATGAAATTATAGATGTAGGGAAACATGTGAAACATGCGATGAAAAAACTTTCACACTTGGAACCTCCATGTTGACTAATCTTATACTTGTCCATATAATGGATAGAACTAAAGAAACTAGATCTCATTTTATTTTTCTACATGGAGCCCAATGGAATGTTTGATCTGTTATTCAAAAGACGCTATTAGGTTGCAGGAGGGAGTGATAGAAATGGCAGGAGAAATGTATAGACATAATCCTCCAACCACAGTGCTTTCTATCCATGTTTGATATTATCCCTACAAGTTGTCTAAGGAAATTAATCATTTGAAAAGAAAAATGATGTTAAATTTATGTTTGATATTCTCGTAAGAGTAGAAGTGTGAATTGATTTTTTTATTATTTAGAACTGTGATGGAAACATGGTTATTATATAAGCAACACATGTAATATTTTGTTTAACTGAAGCATGCACGTGTTTTTTAGAGTGGTAGGATGGCACCTGCATATGTATGTTTGTTTTCTCCTTGAAATAAAAATAAAAAGGCAAATTAACACCTGTACAAAAATGATGTAGCCACTGGGCTAAATGAAAAGAAGATAGTGTTAAGATTTGAAGTCACTCTTAAATAGTATAAAAATTTGTGTATAAGAATTTATGTGGAGATACAAAAAAGGTGTTGGGTCGAATACTTAATAAGCAGGAACCCTTCCATGTTAGGAATTCAGACACCTCATGAGTGGGGTGAATACTTAATAAATAGGAACCCTTCCATGTTATGATTTGAGACACCTCCTGGACTCACTGTTGAACTTATCATTTGGATAAGCAACAATAATTATGATTTACTATTATTCAAAAGTTAGTACTTGGTGGGTATTTATGTATACCTTGAACTGTGAAACAAATTATCTTTCTAGTGGAACGTGATGCAATTATGTAGGAATTCACTTTTACATATATAGAACTTTCAGTCACTTGAATTATATCTCAAGTAAAATTTAGCATAAATTATCATGTACCAAGCAAGCAACGTGTACCACTCATGAATATGTCATGTCTACACCAAGATAACTTGTGAGTATTGTGTTGTTCTTATTAACATTGATGTAATTGGCAAGTGCACCCTGCATTTAAGAGATCGATATTACTTGATTTATTTTATAATAAATCTACCATCTAGTTAAAAGGTGGAACCTTTTTAGTATACATGAAGTATTAAGTGATTATAATAACAACACTGAGATGCAAACTATGAGAAATTTTCATATTTTAGAAAAAGGGATTCATCGCACCTTGAGAGAATTATGGTTAGATTGGAGGATTAATTAAGTAGCTATTAATTCCTACTGCTATATTAAAATCCTTATAACCAAGTCATTAAGGCTTACATAGCTCTTTACCTTAAAAGAAATGGTGAAAAATGAAGATGATAGGTTGGGAAGATCAATGCCATAGGATATTATATCTATGGTGAGAATGGTGTGATGATCATAGAATAATCATTCACTCTAGAATGTTTATAGGATAAGGAACTGCAGATATAGTGAAATTAACAAGCTATAACGGTTAATAACTACTATTATGACAAACGTTATGCACAAATTGTAGTAAGCTACTATGGCTATAGAACAGGACTTACCTTGTTAGGTACTGACCATGAGAAGATATGCCCTATTTGTAGGATATGGTTAGTATATTATTTTGAACATGTTATGAGAATATAGATTAAGAAATCTTGTGAGCATTTTAAACATTGATGTAATTGACATATATCATCATGATATTAACATCATAGATGGCTTCAATAGAGGAATTCCATGTTTGGAGCATTATTTTATTGTTGTATGATACATATACTCATGCATTGTCATGGATTGTTTGGAATAATGTTATCATAAGCCTGGTTAAGGGGTCATCAAGATAAACTTGTTGTGGAAATAATCATGCAAAACTGTACACATAATAATGAGGCATATGAATTTTCCATGTAAACACATGGGTGTACAATATTATAGCTTTATAACAATATTTTTGTTATCATTTGTTTGATGCAATGTGTCAACCATCCATGGCATGAAAGAGTCTTTAGTTTAATGAATTGTTGGAATTATCTTGTGACTCATGGTGAACTCAGGTAAAAAACCTTAAAGATATGGCCACCTGTATACCTATAAAAGGGGAGTAATCTCTAGAATAAAAGAACATGGTTGACATAATGATCACGTTGGAAAAGTATAATGCATAGTGGTTAGTTGTTGAAACATAAAAAGGGAAATAGTAAATCACACTAGGTTAATGATTTAAGAATGAAGTATTGATCCAATGATTATTAAACTATGAGCTAATAATCTACCTAAGATGAAATTATGCATGAATACATATTATATTACGAATATTGTGTTACAACCACATGAAATCTGGCAATGATTTACACTTGAAAAAACTTTCTCTCATTACAGAAATGAACTATGCTCATACAAATTCCTTGTCAACTTAACATATTTATTTTAATTGTTAGGAGAAGATAAACAAATGTTGTGTATGATACTGACATGTTAGGAAAATATATGGACAAAGTTTTTGTCATGTAGGTGATACCATGGGAATGGTATGATGGGCTATAACACAGATGGTAATATGCACAACAATATATACGGTACCCGTATGACTACATAATGCGGGTGCATTAATGGTCATCAATGTGGGTTAATTGTTATGGAGGCAGCTGGTACAGCAGGTGGTAGCAATGCACACCTTCCCAGGCTGTCTTGCAGATGGACGCGATGGTTAATATATGCAGGTTGATCACTCCTCACGTGAAATTGATTACGCAGAGGGCTCGAGAAATCTCTCCTGGTTTAGTTTTGATGGCGGCTTCGTCTCCTCCTCTTGATTTATACCCCTGACCTCCCCCAATGCTCTCATTGTTGGTTTCTCAATTCTGGCTTGGTTTGAAGGTGGAGCTGCATGTCTGGATTCTCAGGCATTACAGGCACCCTCACCTTGGCAGGTGCTTCATTCCTGGTTCTTCCTCTCCCCCAGGCTATCATGTTACTGTGTCAATGGTCCACCCTCGTGGTAGCTGCCACCATGGTGGCGATTGTGGATGGCGTGGGCGCTCTTAGCCTGCTCCTCCGCCTGTCATACCTCTAGCCTCGGCTTCTCCCACCTTTGAAACTAGTAGACCACTCCCGTATAACTCCTTTTAGACTACCCACTTCATGCTCCACAGTCACCTTAACCAGCCTATTCTTTCAGCAAGCATCACTGTTATTTTCTCAGAGGAAGAAGCTAGGCCTACTGTTGATACGAACACCCCTTCCACTGAATCTCGAGGAGGCAGCGTGCAGCAGAGGATAGATGTGTGTTTTGGGTTCCATGGCAGTAATTCGCAGGTGGAAGGAATTGAGGGCGACATCTCCATGCCTCTTGCTAGCATTCAACAGAACGCCCCTACTTCCGATCGATCGACAGATGGCTCGGACAGCTCGCGATAGTTGGTAGCTCCTCCAGATGACAATGCTTCAGCTCATTGGGATAATCTGGATGACACGAGGATGGGCTATCCTTGCCCTGTGGAGGAGGAGATTCCGGAAAATGATTCTGTTGTCTGAAGTCTTCTGGGTTATGGTTGCTTCTCTAGTTCTCTCTCTGTTTTCCATTCATTTTTGTATTGCCTATATGGCTTCTGTCAACATCTCTCTGTCTCAAGCTTATAGCCAGGTTATAGTGTCAAAGTTTTGGGTCTGTATACCCGCTTAGGAACAGTTAGGCAGTTCAGTCACTATGGTTCTAGATTACAAACTGTGTTTTTCTCAGAGCTATCAATACAGCTCTGGGCTAATGTATGAGGTTAATCCCAATTTTGGGATTGTTTGTCAGCATTGATGGAATATCCTGTACCTCCTTTGAGGCCATGACCACTTTGTAATTATTTTTACTTTCTTAATAGAATTAGTCTTTAAACAGAAAAAAAAACATATGATATGAGTTTGAAAAATTAAATGTGTATTAGTGTTTATAATGTACCTTGTGTATAGGTATGCATAGAGTCATTGGATAGATGTCTATCCAGGTAAACAAACTTGGAGGTTACCTAGAAGAAGGAAAGTAAGTTTGGTAAAAGTAACTATGGTTAATTGTAGTTTGGCATACATACAATTACAATGAATATATATATGATGAATATATACTGTTATGTGAACTAATATGTTATGACCTTGCAGGCATATTAATGTGGAGAATATGCTAACTGATGTATTGTATGTAGAGATACTGCAGGAAGCTAGTGTTCGATAAGAAAACAAACACTTGAAATAATGAAAGTTGAAGATATGCATTCTTCAGATAAAATAAATGATAAGCAATAGCTACTTTAATAATAGCTAAAATTGTGCATCTATAATTTCTCACAAATGGTTTGACAACAATGTTACAAGTAGCTGTGAAAGGAGAGCACTCCTTGAGACCGATGTACCTATGGAAGAGATGTGCTCAAAGCACTCCTTGTGACCAATGTACATGGGAAAAATTTCATCAAATGGCAAAGCCATGAGGGTTGTTTATTCTGAAACCAACTACCTGTGAATGAGGACATGATGCAGTGATACATCTAGGACAGTGTAAAATTTAAGGAGGGAAATATTTAACACTCCTCCATTGTGTACTCAATTATTGTAAACCTAATCTGAGTTAAATTTATGTGTGATATCCTCCCTTGTGTGCTAAATTATTGTAAACCTAAGCTAAGCTAAAGATAATTGTGTTATCCTCCCTTGTGTGTTAAATGATTATAAACCTAAGCTAAGGGTAGCTAGGTGTGATACCCTCCTTTGTGGGTTAAACTATACTAAAACTAAGCTGCAGAAAGCTAGGTGATATGTAATATGAAGAGAGAATTTTTTATTAAATTAATTAATAAAATAAATCACTTGGAGGGTGGAGCACTAAGAGAGAGGATATTCTTTCCAAATTTCATGAGGAATGGGATAAAGATGAATCTTTCATGATAAGCTTCTAGATGAGATTCTGGATAAGCTTGGATGGATTGGATATCCATCGGATGGATGCGAAATAAAGACCCATTAGACATAAAATCTTTTTGGGAGATAAAGGCAAGATTTTATGAGGAAAAGCCTCGTGGGAGATAGAGATGAGATTTTGCGAAAAAAGACTTAGGAAAAATGAAAAAATCCATAAAAGCTGGATGCCACTATCGGTAACTAAATGATGAAAGAGTGTATTAAATACCTCATGCATTGATCAATTGAGGGAAGTTGATCCTTGGCAAGACCTTTGGCTCTAGGGGAGTCATAGGTGATTCATGGTTGGGTGGTGCTGCTCCTCCCTCCAAGTAAAGTTTTAGTTGGTTTCAAATGTGTGGCATGTTTGTATTATGATTCTTACTCTCTCTCTATGATAATTTTGGTTTGTTCATGATAATATTTTATTAAGTCTTTGTTATTGTTCCAGTTTTTCTATGAGATGGTTTCTTAAGTTTCCTCACAATTTAGATATATGGATTTCTTAACTTCCTCTTGTATAGAAATGATGGATTCATTAATGCACATAACTATCGTATGCTCTCATATGCATATCGACATTGTTAAGATTATCTTTGCAGTGGTAAGAAAGAGTAGCATGCTTTAGTGTTTGTAGATGTTCATGCATGTGGAGCAATTATGGAGGAGTGCCTCCCATAATATTATCAAGGGTTCACCATGGTTTATGTCATGCATAATGAAATTAAATGCTCCTGCATGCAGTATAAGGAATTGATTGTACATCTTTTTAGTTATGCATATATGGGTCTCTAAGATATCCAATGAAAGTGACTTGAATATCACCAGGTTTCTGACTAGTGTGTGTATGAGATACGTTACCTATATAATGCATGATCTAGAATTTGTATTTAATTAACCAATTCGTTATGCATGATGGAAACAAGACCTATAATAATGATGGACGATCATGATAGTAGAGTTTAGTAAATATCATTGATGTAGGTAAGGAAATTATTATAGGTTGCATGTTATGGTTAGTTCCATCTTCATCTACTGAATCAAGTTTACTAGAAATCTCAGACATAAGCCTTGACAATAAGGTTAAAAGACGATACTAGAACCACTCTATTCTTAAATTGATAATGATTGTGGAGTCTGTTATAGAATTACTAATGATGATCTAAGGGCAGGCTAATGATACCCTTGCTAGTATTTCATCTTAACGGTTAAATATAGAAAAAATAAAGAAACTTTATAGAATGGGAGCTTAGTAGCTAAATTCCAAGGTAGGATAACGAGGTTAATTACAACTTTGAAATATATATTATGTGTTTTTCTATTTGAATTTGTATTTGTGTTTCATATTAAAAAATTTAAAATTGTATGTTTGCTGATTTAAATTTGTATTTTCTATGTTGTTTAAAATTGCATATATGTAACACCCCTCCCTTGTATGTAAAACTTTCCTAACCTAAGCTGAGAAAATATAGGTCTACCATGTAACAAGAAAAGTAGGTATTTTATGAAATAAATAGAATAGTTAATCACTTAAAATAGCGAGACACCAAGAGAGGAGATTCTTGCCAAATCCCATTGGTGAATGGGAATAAATAATATTCATAATGAGACTTCTAGATCCAGATCTAGATGAGATAATGGATTTTGAGATATATATCCATTAAAGTACTTAGCTGGAGAAAGATGGTAAGTTAAGGAAAAGTATAAAAGCCTTGCCTGAGAAAAGGCAAGCTTTGATGAGCAAAATTCTCACAGGAGATAAAGGCAAGATTTTCTAGGAAAAGCGTAGGAAAATGGTTAAAAAGACCCATAAAAGCATGATGAAACTAATGGAAACCATATCATGAAAGAGGGTATTAGATACCCATGGAAGAGATCATCATGAGGTAGTTGATGAATGAACATAACTCTCAGCACGGGGGTGAATAGGAAGCAGTCAGTTCTAGGTTGGGTATGAATGAGCTTTAGGTCCTAAATTAGGAAGTTTAATAAGCTTGGTGGTTTGCATTCTTCCTATAACACCTTTATGCTAAAGAAAAAGAGAAAAAATGAAAAAAACTATGACAAACATATGCATGTAGAAATTTCTCATTTCCCACCCCGGTTTTTAGTTTCACCTTATTTCTCCCATATAGCTAAATTCCCTTTCCCATATCCATACATTCAACAACTAAAAAAATAATTTTTTGCTGAAAACACAAATTTTGAAAATTTTACAGAATGCTGGAAAATGCAAAAATAAAAAATCAGCAGGTACAAATAGTGATTTAACACATTTGAACGCAGTCATTTTTGGTCAATATGACCCTCAAAAAACCCACTACAACTCTTAGGGAAAGCCAGTTCGAGAGCTCTTCTTTATTTCTGAAAATGCCTTTTTTACAGTGAGAAATATTCAACAAAAAATCAGCAACCAAATTTACAACTTATCTCTTTTCCCATGCCTCACAGAAAACTGGAAATTACAGCAAACAGGACAGCAATAAATGCTATATGGCCTCCTCGATTTTCGTGCCCACTTTCAGCATTAAATGTTTTTGTATGACCTGCATTAAATGCGATGTATGGACTGCAATAAATGCATTGTACGAAACTCTATTTGTGTGCAGAAAAAAGTAGTAAACTACTCGATTTCTGTGCAAACCAGCTATATGGATTTCTAGAAAATCGTGCCAAAATCAGCCTCTCACTGTGTGCTGAATCAGCTGTACAAATTTGCTCAACTGTTACCTTGGAATGTGTGCCAAGCTATTGTCCACTTCTCCTCCTTGTTCAGAAATCTCCCTTGCTCTCTTGCTCTCCTTCTCTCAATCTGCTCATGAAAGAATGAATGACCTCTTGCCTCATTTTCCTCCTTTATTCTAATCCTAAGTGACTTTTGGGTAACCTCTAAATCCAATGGCTGAAATAGATTGAGATCTAGGGCTGAGATTAAAT
>APFE031224189.1:0-56963 GCA_000404065.3 Pinus taeda
CCCTAGTTGGTTTATTTCCATTACTGTTTGTAAGCATATTTCAATATTTTACATTAATGAAATGAAGTATTATTTCCGCTGCATATCTGTGTTTATGGTTATCTTTATAATTTTTTGCATTCCTATTTAAATCCAGATCAGAACATGTGGTTGAGTTTATTGCAAGGTGTTTGGACTGTCAACAGGTGAAAGATGAATGTAAGCATCCAACTAGTTTATTGCAACTAGTCTAATTATAGAAAGGAAATGGGGGGGTCATTTCCATGGAATTTATTACAGGATTACCAAGGAAATAAAAGCAACATGATTTCATCATGGTTGTGGTTGATAGGTTGAGAAAGGTAGCTCACTTCATTGCAGTGAAGTCTACTAATTCAGCTAGTGAAGTGGCTTAGTTTTGCATCATGTAGATAGTGAGGTTGCATGGAGTTCCCAAGAAGATTATATCAGACATAGATGCCAATTTCACTTCCAATTTTTGGAAGGAGTTGTTTTCAATATTGGGGATAGATTTAGCCTTCAATATAGTTTATCATCAATAGACAGATGGAGAAACAGAGAGGTTTAACAAGATTCTTGAGGACATCTTGAGGATGTATGTCATGCATTAGCAAAGGAAGTGGGAAGAGTATCTTCCGCTAGTGGAGTTTTCTTATAATAATGGGTGCCAGGAATCCTTGAAGACAAGTCCATTTAAGGCTCTCTATGGATAGAGTTGTACTACTCCTATCAGCTAGAGTGATCTAGTGAATAGGGTATTGATTGGATCAGATATAATGGTTGAGATGAAGTAGGAGATGTAGGTTATTAAAAGGAACTTAAAGGTAGAATGAGACAGGTAGAAGAGTTATGTGAATCAACATGGAGAATTCATGGAGTTTTAGGTTGGAGAGCATGTGTACTTGTGCATCAAGTCCAAGAGGATCTCCTTAAGGATTAGATTATGTGCCAATTTGACACATCGGTATTGTGGGCCTTTTGAGATCCAGAAGAGAATTGGACGAGTGGTCTATAGAATTACACTGTCACCAATAGTGAAAGTACATGATGTTTTCCATGTTTCATTGCTTAAGAGATATGTGTAGGATGTTTATTATGTGATTGATTGGTCTATATTGTAGGTGGATCCAAAGGGAGAGTTACATCCAAAGCCAAAATGCATTCTGCAGCGGAAAAAACTTATGCTTCAAAACCAAACAATAGAGCAAGTTAAAGTGCAGTGGAAGCACTCTGGGCTCGATGAAGCTACATGGGAGATGACTGATCAGATGCATTATTTGTATCCTTCCTTATTTGCTGGTTGAGAATATGTGTTCGGTATATGTGGTTTTGGTTATATATATAAATATATATATATCTTTGTGTGTGTGTGTGTATTGTAAATACTACAATGAGATGTGTTATAAAGGTCCAATAAGTAGCATGTTGTAAATACTACATCGATTTGTGTTACAAAACTCCAGTAAGTAGTATGGTGGTCATGTTTTCAACAGTCTAGTATATTGTAAATATTACAACAAGATGTGTTAGAAAGCTCCATAGGTATTATATTTTGTTTGTTATAAGCATCATAGAACACTGAGGATGGTGTTCCTCCAAGGAGGAGGGGTTTCTAACAACCTTGGGTTGATTTTTCATGTAAATAGAATAAAACCAAGGTCATGGGACACATATTTCATGTTGAATGGTGGGAAAATGTTATAGTGGGGATCAATTGTGGTTTATTAATGGCTATGGAAATTGGAAATGGAATTAGCAAAGGAAAAGAGGAAATACATGACATTTAAGTAAGGAAATAAAGGAAAATATGAGAAAGGGAAGGTGAAGAGACACAAATATGCATGCAAGGGAGATTAGAGAGAAAATGAAGGAAAATGAAAAAAAATGAAAAAGGAAAGGAAGAGATTATCTACACTAATGATAAAAAGGCACCAGAGAAATAGTTCATAGTTTTTAACATATTTTGGATTAGTTTTTGTCAGTTTTTATCTTTGATCAATTTTAGCAAGAGAACTCTACGATAAGAGAGAGGAAGCACTTGGGAAAGAAAGCAAGCAAAGGATAAGCAATGGAATTCTGGGTAGTGGAAAATAAGGTTGGATCGACACCTATAACAAAAATTTATTCCAGGTAACAGGTTGCATGTGTGATTTCCTTGCTGAGATTTGAATGCATGGTACATGCATGTGGTTCTTTGGTGATTTTTATATCATTGGCATGGGATTTGCCTAGATTGACAGTGGTTTCAGCCTTTCCTTGCTATTTCCTAGATAACCATGATGTAGTGGTTTCTCTATTTTGATTAAGTATTGGATGACCGATAGGATTAGATCCCAATTGAGGCAGTCTTAGGAAAATTCCTAAGGTTCAATGGTGGAGATGGGATTTCTCTTGGAACTCTTGATAGATGGGTGGAGACATGAAAATTCCTTTGGAGATGGTGAAGGAATTTAGAGGCATCCAAGCTTGTTTTGATATTAGTGATTTCTTGACTAGTTTAGATGAAATCACTGTGGTTGAGGGTTGAGGTAGTTTGGCCTATGAAAGCATTGATTGGTTCTATTTTGATTTAACCCATATGATCCCACATTCTTGCTTGGAATGTTACATGAGGGTGATTGGATGAAAGAGAGATTTGGTTCAGCCCAATCTGTGGTCTAGTGGTACATGGAAGTCCCTGACTTGGTTGGATTTTACATATGATTAATATGAGTAATTTCTTATTGTGACATATGAGAACATGTATTGATTATTGTGTTGATTTTAAGACTAGTTTATACTAGATATATGCTAGTTATAAACATGGTTAAATGGCGTGCTCTTACTATGGATCTTGCTTATGATTTGATAAGTAATGAATGAATGCATGGGCTGGCAAGTGTTGTTGAAACTACATTGAGAGGGAAGATATCCTTCTTGATGATTCTTTGGTGAAGTAATTGAGATAATGATAAGATATGTATTCATGAGCTGTACCTTCCATTTTCATCATATGTTTAGAGAAATGTTTATCATGTGACTAGAATGTTTTGAGAAAGATCTAGCCCTAGTATGGATTTATTAGACTTGTTTTCATTCTAGAATGGGTTTTGAAGAGTTTTGGGTTGTTTTGGGAAGTGGCCTATATGTCAATCCTGAAAAAGTGGCACTAATCTCACAGTCGCACCAACTGAATTGGAGAAATTTGGTTTTAACTGCATAGAGGCAAGCTTATGCATGTAGTTGAATCCTTCCAACTGCATGCACAACATGTCATGCCTACAATTGGGGTGTAAATCCTGAGAAAAAGAAGTTCAAGCTCAGGTATTGATCACTACTAGTTTTTCCAATCACGTGGGTGATCTTGTGTCCCTAAGGAATGACAATATGTTTTCGGTTAATAGACCCCATTTCCATAACTAGAACTTGGATTTTGAGTCATGTCATAGAAACACTCAACTCATGTTTACCATACAGATCTTTTAAAAGTGGGTAAATGTGGGGTTAGGTATAAGAATTTATGATGAAAATACATAGGTATTCATGACATCTCCTATAATCAATGACTTTATGATCAGTCACCCAATTTAATTGGGCTACACATCTGACCCAATTTTACATCAATCAAAAAATATAATGGGGTTACATAGATGACATGGCTTGATTCCTCTAGCCCATATATGACTGAATTTTACAATGATTACTAGACGAGCCTTTTCATGACCTCTACATGACATCTATAACAAGGATCTCAACAATGAAGTATCTTTGTAGAAAAAACCATGAATATCATCAACAAATTCCATGCACCATATATGAATATGCAACATAAGCATCTAACAACAACAACATAAATGACATAATAGAGTGACGTGAGCATCCTCATCATCAAGAAGAAATATATCATCAGGCATATAGGATAGTGTAATATCAATCTATTCAATATCATCAACACATGGCCAAATATACAATGCATCAAAGAATCACTAAGCATTAGTAGCAACAACATAATATTTTTGCAATAAAACAAATCATCCCCTTGACCTCATGCCATCAAGGTCAACATATTCTCTCTATGCGTCAACAAAATATAGGAAAACAAGCCATCAACTAACATCAACAATGACCATTACATATATATCATCCTCATCAAGTGCATCAATATTTATACAACAACGACAATATTTTCATCATATGAAGTCTAAGAATTATTGACATAGTGACACCAACACATATATTTTCCAACAGTGAGTAATGAAATAAAAATGACGATGACAGTAGAAATAACCATGAAATAATCATAGCCACAATCATGCAATAAGGAGTACTCAAGATATCATTGTGCCAATATTGAATCATTAGTAGCATAGAAGATGATCCCCCTAAACTTGTGCGAACTCTTCATCATCAATTTTGATCATATTATATCCTTCTCATCAACCATCAAAAAGAACAATCAACAACAGTAATGCAAATTTTCAACAATTCATCACTCATCATGAACCGATACTCTTTCACACATTTCTAGAAAACACAAGGGAATCATTAATATACTATAAAAAACCAATGTTAGAACCATAAATCCAATAATGGACCAATGGAAACAAATGTGGAGATCCCCATGAATCTGTGATACTTCTTTATCATCAATAAGAAGCATACACGACTGTATAAGTTAGAAACCACATGTACACGTGACTTTCATACATAAGAAACATGTACAGAATATGAAATGTTGATTTTTCATGGAAACAACCCCCCTTGAACATGTCATGTCTATTCCTAATTACATTCACTTCATTAGATGCAATATCAATAATATAAACATTACCAAAAGAACAACATATGGAATCATCATCAAGATACATATGCATAGCTCCCCCTAATATCACACACCACTGATCTTGTGGACCTGGTAGTCATCACTTGTTTTACATGAGGCTATGCACCACACATTTAATTTTGCAAACTTTATTACAAGTATGCATTAAGTATAATAAACTAAAGTAGGGGATATCTTTGCTTACTTTGAATCTGAGGAAGAGGATCTCGACCTCTTATTTCTACCTAGATTCTTCTTTAACACATATAGGTTGTTTGAATTTCTGAATCCTTTTGCTATATTTCTTCCAATGTATTCTTCTATAATTTTTCATTTAGTTGATGTGAATACAACTGCATGCCCTTTATAATCTATTTGGATTACACTTAGAAGGTTATCCTTTATCCCATCAACTAGTAGTACATTACCTGCTTCTGTATTCTTAATATCAACATTTGCATTACCCTTACCTAGTACCTTTTCATATGTACCATTTCCAAGAATGATCTTACCACCCTTGGTTTTGAGATAAATGAATTTGTCCTTATTTCCAAACATATGATGAGATCATCCACTATCTACGTACCACTGATCTTCTTCTTCAAATGCACCAAAAGCAATGCTACACTTGACTTGTTCTTCTTCCTTCTGCTTAATATGAGTAATGTTGGCAGATCCAATCTTCTTGTTTGATTGCTTGCTTTGGTAGGAGTCTTCTTGTTGTTTGAATGGATTCATTGTTTTGATCCTGCATTATTTTTCTACATATCCAAACTTATTACATGTATAACACCTTACATGACAAGAAAATGGAACAAGAGAATCATAATATTTTTGCTTCATATTTCTCCTACTAAAATCAATATTTTTGTGACCAAACATGTTGCAAACAAAACAATATCCCTTAAAGAGACTTGAGTACTTGAGAGATGATGATCTTCCTACAAATATTCTTTTGCAATTGGCTACAAAGTGTCCAAAGTTATGACAAATAAATGATTCAATATCATTATTTAATGGAGTGAGTGGATTGTTATTTCTATAGTTAGGAGAAAACGATTTCCTTTGAAAATTTAGTTTTCTTGGTTGTTGGTTTGGTTTCCCTTTTGATTCTTTACTAGAATTTTCTTTGTTAATCTCAAGATTGTTTGTGTGGGCTTTTGAACTAGATTTTCTTTTTAAGTTTTATGAAAGCCAAGACCAGATTTAATGGAGGGAGACCTATGATTGTTAAGAATATTATCCAATATCATTGAGTTATCTTGAAATCTCAATTGCTTATCTTTTTCTGCTAATTTACGTTCTAGTATACATACCTAAACCTATTTTTCTCCTTTTGTATTTTCCTACTGAGTTCTCAACTCGATGCTATATCCCTTAAGCTCATTTTCTTATTCTTCAAATACTTGAAGTATATCCTCATATCACTTGCTTTACTTTTTATGATCAGATTTGAGAGATGATCTCTGCTTCATGTCCTTCACAATAACTGATTATTTCTTTAAGCTCCTTGATTACTCAATCTTCTTCAATTTTTGTTTCCTCTTGCAAATTTCTGAGTTTATTTCTTAATGAAGCTACTTCATCCTCCAAACTTTGACACTCATCTTCCCTTTCACAATACTTGTTTCTCATTCCTTCTTCAAATTTTTTTCCTTCTTTCAACTCGGTTTTTAATGTGACTATATCTTCTTTGTAGGCACACTCCTTTTCATCAATTGTTGCATTAAAATTTATTTTCTCTATTCTCATTTGTGAGCTTTTTAATCTCTGCTTCTATGGCCATTATTTTTGAATCGTATTTCTCTACATAATGATTATCTTCACTTCTACCCATGAGAGGATTTCAGTTGGTTTACAATTATTATCACTACATGCACAAGGAAACAAATTGTAATTATAACAAGATCCAATACCTGATGATTCTTGATCACCATCTTCACTATCTTATTCATTATTGATCAAGAAAAAACAAGGTTATCCTAAATCTGAATATTTGATGACATCTTTAAATATAGTTTGTCCTTTATTTCTCAATGCATAAATTGACATGACATTGGATACATCACTTTCACTGCTTTCTTGGCTTGACCTCTTCCTATGAGTTGCCTTATTCTTTACTTTCCATTGTCCCTAATCCACTCTAAAGCAGTTAAGATTCTATTGAAGTGATCTACTTTGATAAAAATTGTTAGCAAAATACTCCTGAGGGGGGGGGGGGGTGGGGGGGTGAATTAGTTATTTTATTTCACTTTAACCTTCAATTTCAATTTCATAATTTTGTATGCTATTGTTATTCAAAAAACCTGCATGTGTACGCGTCTTTAGTGAAATAAAATCACATATATCTATATTACTTATTTTTTGTACATTCAATCAGATGTTTAACTTTACCATTGCATTATTAATAATTAAGTCATTCAATATGAAATAAAGAGAAGATAAATCAACCCACATAAAAACACAAAAACACGTAAGAACATTGGGATTTTAGGCAGAAACCGAATGTGAGAGAATACCACCATTGTTTTCATCTCTGTCTTCTTCTATTATTATAATAAAATAATTCAGTACATCATGTTGTTGTACTGGTGCAGACTCCTTCCAGCAAGCATGCATCCACTGGTAGGAGGCTACAACCTCCACTCGTTCTCCAACACCAAATAGAAAGGAGCTACAACCCCCTAATCTCATTTATCGGCTACAACCAGAAGGGATCTCCTACTCCCTCATTGAAGGCTACAACCCTCAACACCCTAAGGAAAATGTTTCATAATATTTCATACTGGATCCACCTGTCTCAAAACGTTAAAACATGCAGGTCATCTTTCATCAATTTTGCACATTGGACCCACACTTTATAGTACGCTCAAACCATTATATGAAACTAAATTCTGAATCATAGAATATGAATACAATCAATGAATTACCACTGAATACCAATCACCAATAAACTGAATCACTAATGCAATTGAATCAATGAATACTTAACCAACCGAAGTTACCAATCAATCAATAGTTGATCAAATCAAGACCAATAAATTAATAAAGATTATACTCATCAACCAATTATGCCAATCAACATAGAAAAACCTAGAATCATTACAAACCATGATCAACTTCACCCCTAAATGTATGCGTGATTGTTCTGAATCATATCCACATATATATGTGTTTCCTATACATAAAACCTGCGTACAGCTCTCAAATCATTGAATACTAAACCATTGACATATTGAATCACTGTACTATTGAACCAACCATTGAATCATATATCACACAACCAATCACAAATCACAACACTAATCATAGGTCATTGAAAACACATATTGAGTCATACCTAGTCACACTTCTAAAGTATTATCACTAATCAATATACCAAGTCACAACCAAATCAATCCAATCCACATCGTCAAATACAAACCATTCTGATCAAGAAATCATTAATGAACAACAATAAATAATACATACTTCATCAACTGTCATCACCAATAAGCAATTACAAAACCTAGAACACATATGTGACTTGAATTAAACATATCTACATATATATGCAATTCCCATGTATAAAACTCGCATATAGATTTCAAATTAATTCATACCAAGACATATCTCAAAATATATATGCTACTAATCTGAATAATATTTGTGTATGTATGTGATAATCATGAAGAAAACTTGCGTACAAACCCTAAATTACTGAATCAAGTCTTCATTGTAAATCATAACACATGCCAAAAATAGATCATTGTGCACATACTATCAAAAGATACATATCTCCAACATATATACATATGCATACATACATACATACATACATGCACACACACACACACACGCATATATATATCTATATATATATATATATATATATAGATATATATATTATCTATATATATATATGATATGATGTATACTATATGTACATATACATATACATATATATATTCAAATCATAGCTCCACCATAATCACAAATCCTGCATTGTTAGCCACTTAAAACATTTTGAAACAAACAAACCAATCAAGCATATACTTCAACATATATTGAAATATTTCAGATCCAAGTCTGCTCCTTTCTCCCTCGTGCACACTTATTTCAAATCAGATCATATATGAATAATCTATTACATTGCACACATAGCTTTTTGATCTCCTTATCCTTATATAGCTTTTTGCCTTGCCAATACCACATGAAAATCCCTTGGTAATGTTGGCAGTATTCGTTTGACAGGATCAAATAGATGTTGTCATCATAATACTATGGGAAATTACTATGCTAATGGATTAAGGTTTTTATTTTCCATGGATAGGATTTCTGTACATGATTTTTGTTCATAAAAAGTGCGTATTCACGTGACTCTTCTTCATAGTATTCACCTATACTTTTCAACCTTCGCAAATTTCATTCATTTTGTGACTGAGATATCAAATCTCTCCCATATGCTTTGTAATATTTGTACCATGATTCTTGTTATATGGATTAGCTCCATTATCATAATATTATAATCAATTTGACATCAAGAACATGTTTTCCAAACAGGTTGCCATCAAAGAAAACACTTAAGCCATAATGACAACAATTTGGTTGTTAGATTATAAAGTCACTGCGGTGTAGTAGTTGGGAGTTATTGAGAACACCAGCGAAATGGAAAATTTTCATCGCATGTGAGTAGATGGCTAAAAACTCATGTGAAATACCTCCCTAGAATCAAAATCCATCTCAGGGGTGGTTGGCTACAAGAAAGGATAGTTGTACAATCAACCTATGGTTGGGTGGAGAGTTGAAGTCCCACTCTTAGTTGCTAGCCATCTACTTCATAGGATAAATTTATTACTTGTGTTATTATGTATCTCAATGTAATGTAAGCATCTATTGCTATTGTTATATTACTTGTGTTAATGAGGATTTCCTATTCTTGTGTACTTTGATGAGGAATTCCTATTCCTAGGTAGTGTGATGAGGAGTGCATGTTTATGAATGATAGTGATGCCTAATTATTGCCATGGAGTGAGAGATACGTGGAGTCTCTATTTCCATTACTTGATTTTGTGATGCATGAATTATTTTGTGAATGGTCATGTGCTATTGAGCTAAATGAAAATAATTCATGCTCTTACATATTGATGTAGATATAGTTCAAGAGGGATAGCCACCTCAAGGAACAAAGTCGAGAGACTAAGAAAAAATCCCTTTCTGGATGGGAAAATGTTAATCTCAATGTGGCCAAGTGGTGTAGGCTCTCATGCAAATGTGTGCTTATATATGTATATGTATATGTATATGTATATGTATATATATATATATATATATATATATAGTGCATTTCTCCAAATTGCGCACAATTTGTGTTGTTGCAGAGTTTGAAGGACTTGTCGAATATGACAAAGGTGCATTTCCCAACTCTCGCTGAAGATTGGGATGTCATCCAAATAAACCACCATGAATGAGTTGGTGAAGGGTCACAAGATGTCATCCATCAACCTCATAAAGGTTGCAGGGGCATTCATCAACCTGAAAGGCATGACTATCCATTCGAAAAGGCCCTCCTTAGATTTGGAGGTAGTCTTCAACACATCAGAGGGTTTGATTGGTACCTGGTGATACCCAGACTACAAGTCAATCTTGCTGAAATATTCCCCCCCTTTGGGCTGGTCTAGAAGGTCATCAATCCATGGGATTGGATACCTATTGTAGATAGTGATCTTGTTTAGCACCAGATAGTCAATGTAGAGTCTCTAGGTCCCATCCTTCTTCTATACCAACATGATCGAACTCCCACAGGGTGATGAACTTGGCTTGATGTGCATTTTCTGCAACATCTCCTAAATCGGCCTATTGATTTCATTGTTATCTAGAACATAGCATCGATAGATCGATCCATTGGGAAGCGACACACCTGGGGTTAGATCAATAGAGTGCTTGACTTGACATTGCAGAAGTACCCCTACGGGTGAGGTGAAGATGTCCATATACTCCTCCACGACCTTGTCCATCTGCTGTTGTCATGCAAAGGAGCCCTGTTTGGAGGACATGGCCACAATATTCATTCCCTAAGGGGAAATTATAAGGAAAATAAATTTCCAAGTTTGGGAAATGGTATTAATGCATTGTTTCGAAAGTGATAAAAGAGATGGTGGTAGGCAGTTTTACCTCCAGTATTATGTACAACTTATTTCCTAACATAATAATAATAGTGCGAGACCTAGCCTCCATACACATCATGTCGCTTCCACAAGTATGGTTGTCCTAATAATACATCACAAACTTCAAGAGGAAAAACACTACACAATACCTCATCCGAGAAGGGCTTGATGTTGTAGGGAAGGTGACATTGCTATTTGACGCAGAGATATCGCTCTTGGTGAAGCCACCCAATGGTGTATGACTGCGGGTGTACTGTGCTTTGTAGGCCCAATTGCTTCATGAACTATGTTGAAATGAGGTTATTTTGGCTCTCACCATTGACAATGAACTACAATGGAGAAGCCTTCTCCCAGATTTATGAGTAGAAGAGGCACTCCCCCTTCTCTGGATCTTCAGGCTCATTCTTGTAGATCTTGCTGGTGACAATGGTAGCACTATGCTCTGTGTCAATAGTCTGCTTCCCTTTGTCATTCCCCTTGTCGGGTTCTGACTTAGAGTTGGAACATGCATATGATTTAGAAGCCTTCATCTTGGCCACCAGTGACTACCTGGCCTAACACTCACTTGTGTTTTGAGTCTGGCTCTTATGGAATTCACACCATTTCCCTGTGTCCTTCTTTGTCTTCGTGGTGTTGTTATTTTCTTATGGATTCAGGGGCTTTTCTTGGGTCATCTAGCCTTGGCTTTGTCCTTTATTCTTCGGCTTAGGGGTGCCTTTCCCTTACTTCATATCAAGAGATCCAAAGTCTTGCTTCTTCTGTTTAACTTTATGTTTGATCTTAACAACATATTGATATGCAACATTGGGAAAGGATATGTACAAGAATTACATCTCATCCTAGATGTAATTGTGTAGATAGCTATGGAAATTGAGTACCAAATGCCACTCAGAATCCCTGATACCCAAGTTCGTGTGAAGGGTATGAACATTATTTGTGAACTCTAGCGCATTTTGGTCCCTTTCTTGTCATATCATGGTCCACTTTATGTATTTGTCTTCATAGACCTTGAACTTAATGGTGTATTGGAAATAAGTCCAAGTGGGTGCAATTGAGAATAGTGAGGGTTCACTCATATCCCTCTTCTCAGAGTAGGTTTCCCACTTGTCCTTGATGCGGGGGGTGACTTTCAGGAGTGTAAAAGTAATATTTTCCTGGTTGGGAAGGTTATGAACTGAGAAATAACCTTCTAGCAGATTTAACCATTTATCTACGACATCTCCATCTATCTGACCTTCATATATTGGGATGTTAAAGTTAACTTGTACCTTAAAGGGAGTGGTGCTCCGAGAGTGGGTTTTGAGATAAGATGCATCGCATGTGGGTAACCGTCGAAGGATATAGACAAAGTTGTCCATCATTGCGTTCTTTTGTTGCTCAAGGGCTTCTTCGAGCAATATTTTGAAATGATCTCCTACTCCCTCCTATTTCTCTTCTTCCACCATGGGAGGTTGTCAAGGTTTGCAAGGATGGTATTGCAAGGATTCAACTATTTCGAGTCCTAACTTCTTATACCCCAAGATCGTTGGGGACATGCAAAGAAAAAAAGTGAAAGGGAAGACCTGCTCTAATACCACTGATTCGAACTTAAACAGGAACACAACAAATAAATATATAACCATAACCATAAATATAGAGATGCAACAAAAATAACACTTCATTTCATTAATATCAAAGATCTGAAATATGCTTACAAACAGAATGGAAATAAAGTAGCTCGGGCAATGGAAGCTTATCTATGAGAAGAGATGTGGAGGCTACACGCCTCTGAACTATGTTACAATGGGGTTTGAAGGCCTATTTATTATTGAGAAATAATGGAAAACCCTACACATCCAAAAACCTAACCCTAGGAGATGAAGCACCAAAACTATGGGCCCCGTTGGGTAAATTGGTACATCAAATTCCTGGGGTTGTAATTTTGGCATACGATCTCTGTTTGATGCGTACAATACCTCGTTAGAAATATCTATATGAGGAATACAACTTTAGACTAAAACCATCACTCAAAGCCTAATTTTTGCTCATTTTCCAAAAAAAAAAACATCGTTTAGGGCCTCATAACAGTTCCAGAATTTCAGGACCTGAAAAACTACCAAAAATAGTAACTGTGCTACAATTAAGGAAACTGAAAAACTGAAAGAAAATTTTGTGGGGGTCCAAGTAGAATAGGAAGGTGGCCATGAATATCCACATGAATCAAGTTTTACACATTTCTTTGTATCCTAAATATGAACCACGATTGTGGGTTCGAAATGTCGATCATTAAGATAACATGAATGCGATGGATACATAAAACAATTTGAAATATTCCATGATTTTTTTTTGCATTTTTAATATCCCAAATTTCAGAAAATAATATGCAAAATTGCAAAAAAATGACAATAAACTTACACCATTAAATAAAAAATCACTTCATCAACCAAAAGATAGTCTCCCCATACAAAAATATCTATCCAAATGCAATTTAATCTATCAGTGATCCATAGAAACCAATAGAAAAAGAGAACATTGCTAGTGCATAGTCGCTCAACAGATACTAAAGGAGTGTGTGTGATGAGAAAAAAGTGAGAGTGACTTCCCTCTACTATATGAGACCTGTATCTAAGTCACGTTTCACTAGTTTATAATAAAAAACCATAAAACGTTGCTTAGAGGATTTGACTAGGCCTAAATGTCTCAATTCAACCTTAATATAGCTTTACAAAATGATAAAACATAAAATATATTATAATTTATCCACACGTGTGGGAAAAGAGGTTGTTAACCACAACATCATCCTCCAAAAATAGGAATCCCCATCAATCATGTGAGAAATTGGGTCCAAGAGTGCTCCTCAATCCAAGAGACATCATAGAAATGCATGGGTGAATTCCAAGTGAGATATCTTCCACCATGACATCATCATAAAAAGGCTCACATCACTCTTCTAGGGCATTCGTGACTGATGTGGCAGTCCTAGGATCAAGAGTTGCAATCAACATAACTTGTGCCAACCATCTCAAATGATCTCCATCATCATCTAGGCTCTAGAAAAAAAAAACATCCATTAAACAAGTACAAAGCTAGAATGAGGGAATCCTAGGTCCATTTGGGCACATCATCAATTAAACTAATAGTATTGGATTCTTGGATTACTATTTTGGAATTTTTAGTTGTATAAAGGGGCATACAAATCTATTGATGATCTTCAAATCCTAACACTCATCTTAGGAGGGAAATGTAGGGGTTGCAATCCAATATGTACTCTCAAAATCAGGCTATATATCCTCTTTATTATGCTATATAGGTGTCATATCATTCCATAAGGGATTGTTTCTACATGGATGACAAAACACTTGAAAAATACACTCAATATCAAGTGAGATCAATAACATTAGGGATAAAAACCTTTAAATTATCATAATGGACCATACTCAATTTTAAGGGTAGAAGAATAAATCACACAAAAATTGGCCTTCACATATCTTTCTAGCCTAGGATGTGTAAGCAAGTTACCACACTTATGTTAGGGATTATTATGAATTTATCCCTATTAGGTGCTCCCACGAACTAAGGGAAAGGATATTTCACTGGTTGGTCCATAAATCCATAAATTCACGTGACAATGTGGTCATGGCAAGGGAAAAGATTTAAGGATGATGGGAATCACCATGGTACTAGCTGAGGGAGGCTTAACATCTTGAGTATAATGATTAGAATAGGGACTAATCATGGATCCATGAGTTATTCCTTTCTCTTCCTTCTTTTTCCACCCCTCCTATGCACCTTTTACTTTAATGACTTAGCTTTATTCATGCATAGCTTAGGTAGCCCAACTTGTCTATGCTTTTACAATATTGATCTAGATTAGATAATTATATTGTTTTTCATCCATATTGATGCTTTCAGGATGGAGAAATTAGAGAAATAATCTTACATGAGTAATGTTAGTGATATGAGCCATTTTGGAGGATTGGGGTTATAAACCTTCGAAATTTATTTTGAGGCCTTAAATGACATTTTTGTGGGGGTAAAACTTTTCCTTTGAAGAAATACTCTCTCAATGATATTCTACACTCAAATATCTTCCCAATAGTTCAAGAATCCTGTCAATAGGTGTTCAGACACAAAACTTATGCCTCCCAAAATTTGAATTATCATGATTAACGAGCATAATTCAAGAGGATGCCACATCAACCCTTGTTACTCATGGAAAATAGGTTAGTGATGTGGTAAATATAAGTAATATTCTATAAGGGTTGAGTTAAAACTCATATCTAGGGTTTAATGGGTCAAATTTAACTCCTAGTTGGATGTTAGGCCAAGTTATAACTAGACCACTAGGAGGAAAAGGGGTTAAATTATATTCTAGTTCATTTTGTCCCTTAGTGGAGTATAGCAACTAAGAGTGGATTGAGAGAGGGAAGAATAGAGAGGATTTGTTTTCTATAGCAGTCTGTTCATAGGTTTCCCTCATTTGTATGTACGAAGTCCATTAAGGAAAAGGGAGAGCACAACAAACTTACCTTTTAGCTGGGTTTTATCCTAAGAGGTTTTCCCAAGTCATATCATGGTGCTATTGTTGTTTGTGAGTGATTGCTTATATGTTCTCTATTTTCTAGATTTTATTTATTATATGTATAAGTAGAAAATAGTAATTTAATAAATCGAAAAAATATAAGGGATATTAACCCTCATTCATGATTTTAATGTATTATCATTAGATATATTGTGATAAACTATTCTATAGAATATACATAAAAGTGTATGGATCTAATATCCCTTAAATATGTACTAGTTTATTTCTCATCGTATTTAAATAGAGTATGAAATTCTTAGGGACTTGGTGATGACTAATGAGGGGGTATAAATCATGCTAATAATTTTCACACATGTTTATATATGTCCCATCCATCCTTTTAAATGTTCTTTGAATTCTTTAATTTTTGGCTTCAAATGTGTTTATCTTACTTTTAGCTACATGAAATTCTTAGAGAAAATTTCCAAGCCCTGACTCTACGATGAGGATTCAAGGTGCGAGTCCAATGACCAATGAAAATTAACCCAAAGAATGGAAGTGGATATAAGGGAAACATGGAAAGTGGTAAGTATGGATTACGTTTGGAACATTTTATAAATGTGTTTTTCCTACTAGTTCCCCTCCTAATATTGGAATTAAAGGAACTCAACGAAGGTCACATTAGACTAGGGACAAAGGATAATCTCCTAGGTGAATAATTTGAACAAGGGTACAATCAAGAGGAGTTAATCAACTATTTTGGCTTGTAATTCATGTTATTATATCCCAAAACATTAAATGAAAATACATGATCACATAAATGGTTCATGTATATTTCAATAGATGGCCCACCTTCCTTCAAGGCATAATCCAAATGCGAGAGAGTATTGAATGTAGCATAGGTGGAGAGTTTTGAAGTAGAGATATTTGTGGATCATAATACAACTAATGGCTAGTTGGTTGAATAATGGGGAGATATTCAAGAGATCAATTTTCTCCTAGGGGTTTCCCACTTTGGGTGGGTAATGGGGACTATAAAGGCTCAAGTAGTGGAGGAATACAATAGCGTACCAACAATAGGTTCTCAAACTATTTATGGACAACTTGGTTCTATAATAAAATATTATGGAACAACAAGTATATCAACATCGATGTGAAAGGGTATTTTTGTGACTACAATGATATAAATAGATGTCACTCAAGCTAAAAAAGAAGGAAAATTAATTAGGACCAACGTATTATGGCCCCTATAATATTTTATAGGGGAATAGAAGTATGGATTAAAAATTGGAGTTGCCTCCATCTTCATATATGCATATATTCTTCCTTGTTTATTTATTAGATAATGTAATTGATGATAAGATCCAAGTCCAAACTATATGACCAAATGTTAATTAAGAAGGGAAAATCATACTAGAACTAACATTAGTTTCAAGATTAAGAAGTCAAGAAGTCAAAAAATTACTGTGTGCCTCATTAAATGGAAGAACCTATGAGGGGAAGAGGAAACATGGAAATATTAATTATTCATGCTGAAGCAACCTTCATTAGTCAAGTGTTGAGGAAAACACTTTTTTTGAAGGGGGGAGCATGTTAATCCTTACATAAGCCCCGTTTTAACCCTAAAAACTGATATTAAGCCCTATATATTATTACATTTCTAATGTAATATTATTATGTTTAATAGAATATTTCATTGTCTCATTTCATTATAGTTGTACCATTTATCTCTTTTATATGTATACACTAAAGGGACCTACTCTTAGGATCATAAAATATTTTCTTCTATATTGTATTCATTGTAAAAGGAGGATTCCCCCTAAAAGTGGAACATATTTATTGGTTTTATTTTATGGTGCATGATACATAAAATTATTCAAATAAATATTATATACCTTAAAATTTAAATGATTTTATAAGTCATATTTCAAAATATTGGTTTTGATAGTTTTTATTGAGAGTTAAGTCAAGTGAAAGATGTAATCCAAATGTAAGGATTATTCCAACTAGAGAATGGAAAGGATAGAAAACCTAATCACTCCTAGGATATGGCTAAAAATCTAAAGTTCAAGAAAATGGAAGTGTATAACACACCGTTCCTAACCAATTATCTCATCACACATTTTGCAAGGAGAGTTGTTGAAAGAGATACATAGAAGATGATGTAAACCCTGTTGAAAGGCTATTTTATAAAGTGTTAAGAGGAAACATGCACAGGATAATTTTGACATATTACAAGACAAATATTCCTTGAACAATCTATTGGAACATAGGTAGTTGATGTTACTTAAATGTCGCTTAAATTCAAATGAATAGGTTGAATGACAAGATATTAAAAAAAAAAAGGGAAAACAGAAAAAAGGAAACAAATGATCAATGTACAAGTAAAAAATAAATACAATGACATATATCTTGGATATGTCTCATGTTGTCTCTAATTGTGAAAATTCAATGGCACATGAAACTATAATACCAATCCATTCAAGATCATTGTTCATCTTAAAGGGTCTCGATTATTTTAGACTTGGAAAAATTGACAAGGGAAATATCCAACATGTACGCATGCACAAACATGTGGATTTTATTGTAGTGGAACTCATGAGAGAATTTTTTGTGGATTTACTTGTCAAAGTTGTAATATATCTACATTAATAAATAAAATAATACTTTATTAATTACCTTTAAAATCTATATTCAACTTCAACGTGCGCACACACACACACACACACACACACACACACAATACATCAAGATGAAGGCCATCACATCAATGATAACACATAATAATTTTTTTCCTCAATAGTACTCAATTAACTATTGACAAATCAAATTTTTTCATTAATAACTAATCAGAAATCCCTCATATACTATCAACATCCATAATGTCACTAGTGAGAATTGAACCTAGGTGGGGATAATTCTATTAATTCCTACCAACCACCTAAGATAACCCCAATTAACACAAAAACAAAAATTTACTTTAAATTCCACTTGTATTTTTCTTAAATTTTTTAAATAAGAATTTTATTTGATTTTTTTTTTTATTGTTTATTTTGAGTTAACATTGTCATAATATATTATTTAAAACAACACACACAAAATTGACAAAATTATAAAATTTAAAATATCTCAATAAGCATTTCCTCAAAATTACCTAATATGAAACATCTCTATGTTATCCTACTCTTAGTTTAAGTTGTTTAATTTCATTTATTAAATTTCAATTTGTTTAATTATCATGGATTTCATTGGTTTAAAGGTCTTATGTCAAATTACATCTGCAGTGAAATTGACATTATATTCTTAGTCAAAACTTGGGAACATAATGAGTTTAAGGCCGTCAAGATGTATGAGTTCACTTTATGGTTGGATTGCAACAAGAAATCCTCTCACAAAGGAATTGGAGGAATAACATGTTATACAAAAAATAAGATTTCTTCTCAAACTTGGCTTCATAAGATAGACCCCCTCAATTGTCACATTTGGATAGAAAAATATCACTAATGCCAAGAAGATTTATTTTGAAATTTGTTATGTTGTACCTATCAACTCTACCTTCTATAAGAAAAAACACTCTTTATAAGAATTTCCCCTATAATACCTTATGACAGGATATTCATAGTCTAAGGAATGAAGGTAATATCCTCTTGTTAGAAGACTTTAATGCTTGAATCACAACTAACCAACCTATTCTTCTAAGTAATGACTCTAAACCTAATTCTGTTTTGCTATATGAAGACCTTGGCTTAGCTAGTAGATTTAAAAGAAACTTTGAAGAACTGGCCAATAATTTATCTAGTATCAAATTAATTAAGATGTGTAATTCTTAAGACTTTATAACTTGAAATGTCATTAAAAGGTGGCCAAGCTCCAACTAGATGACTTGTATTCATGGACTTGGCAGTAGTATCGTGGATTACATGATATCTGATATCTCTTTTTTCAAACTTATTGTAAATTTTGACCTCTTAAATGATCATCATCCTAATCATGATCATATCCCTTTAAACTTGACTAAAAACTTTGACATGCACACTAGCCACATTGAAGAGAAATGTGGGAGTCCAAGACACCTACATTTTGACAAAAGTAAAATAAATCTCTCCTTAAAGGATTTAAATAGGGATTTACAACTCTTAACTTATAATGATAACATTGAAAACCTCTATCACAATTTGAATACAACCCTTTCGAATACTATTAGCAATACCTTTGTTGAGGTGTCCTAAAAGAACAAAAGAGCTACCATCCCTTGGTATGATAATTATTGTAAAATTGTTAGAAGGCCATTAGGGAGACATTTTCCAATCCCCAAAATGCTATGGGATGAAAAATTCTATTACCTATGGGATACTAAGAGGGTAAAAGATTAAAAAGACTTTCTCTTCAATTGTTTAGCTTTTATTCATATATGTTAATACATGTACCTTTTAAAATAAAAATAAAATACTCTTCCAATACAAAAATAATGTCTATAATAAAAATAAAAATGAATATAAATATTTGGTTAATTTTAATTAAAAGAATTTGGATTGGTTGTTGATATTACAATGCAAGTAAATGTGATAATAATATTTCATTTTCATTTTGAAACATAAAGAAAATATTTCTAAAGTAATTTTATATGAACTTTAGAAAAAGACAAAGTAATAAAAAGAAACAAAATCTCATATTTTCACTTTTGAGTGTGAAAAAGATGTAGAATAATTATAATTTTTAAAATAATTTCAATACAATACTTCAATAAACCAACATAGATCCATCTTAACTTAGGATCTACCAAGGGTTGAGAGGATCAAACATCTCAAGACACAAATCTTTTTTTGAGTGAAAAACTTAACAAAAAGTTTGCACCTTAAAATATTTAATTCCTCTTGACTCCTAATAGATCCAGAGTTAAGATGGATCTAGCATAGTTTTGAGCAACACACTAACAAATTTTTTTAACTACAATTTTTATTTTCACCTCTTTTAATGTATTAACATTTTTATTTTCACTTGTTTTATATAATATATACATAATTGACATTGAAATATTTTATATATGATTATGAAATACAAAGTTGATATAAAATTATTTTATTTAATATAGACATTGAAATATCTTTTATTTATGATTTATGAAATATAAGTTGATATAATATTATGTTATTTAATATAAAGATTGGAATATTTTATTTATGTCTCACACTACATTTTCTATATAAAGTTAATATTATTTAATATGGATATTGGGATATTTTATTTATGGTTAATAGTAAAATATTTTATTGTTATCAATATATTTTTGTTTTAAAATGAATCACACACCATGTTATATCAATAATCCTATTTTTACATGTTATTCATCAACTACATATTAATATCCCCTTATATTAAGAAGTAATTTTTTAACTTCAATTACTATATGTAAAATTAAGAGCGAAATTGAAGTATTTTTTTTGTACCCAAAATCAATTTTTTATTACTATTATGATTATTTTTAATCTGTTAATGTAAGTAGTATTTTATTATTTTTAAATGTAATGTTAAGAGACAAAATTTCCCTCAGTCTAGGTTGTAAAGCCACTCTTGAAATAATTATTTAAATATCCATATTAACTAATTAATTTCAATATCAACTTCATATAGATAAAGAGAGAAAGTTCAATTGTGCAACTCGTTCAATTATTAATGTAAAACTAATATGTGACATTTTTTTAATGTAATTCTAATGAATAATTTAATATGCAAGGAGAGTCTTAATATTGCACCCATTTACCATGAACCCAAAACCCCATGAACTCATATGTGTCATTTAAAAATTATTATTAATAATAAAAAACATCACATAAGTAAAATATTTCAATATGCAGGGTTAAGTAATATTTACTAGCATTTAAAAGTTGTTTAAGAATTGATCACTAGAGAACCTTATCTCTGACATTCAAAGACTGATCCAATCTGACCCTTCTATCATTTCCTCACACTTATTATAAGGCTCAACACATCTATTTCGTAGCAGCCTAGCCTAATGAGGTGTGGTATAATTGGAAGGAACCACTCCAAATCATCTTAGATCAAGACAAATTACCTATTATTGGGGTGTTGGAATTCAAGACAAGGGAGGAGGGGGGAACGTCTAGCACCAATAGGAACCATGATGAGATGCCAATTATTTCATCTTTTTCTTGTTGTTATGTTTAGTGACTTGGAATTTTGCTTTTACTTCTTGTAGTTTAGTTTATGTTGGCCGTCATGAAATTCATATTGATAGTTGCTCAAATTTTGAATCATCTAAACTATTAGGAAACTGTAACCTAACGTAGCATAAATCATGATATCTATTGTTGTATGAAGGTATTTTAAGGAAGTACAATTTCAAAGTCACAAAACAAAAATATTTATGTGTATTTAAAAATTTATTAAAAATATAATGTGGACAATGTGGTTTATAAATAAAATATTTCAATGGACATATTAAGTAAAATATTTCAAAGTAATGTAAATATTTTTACATTTTAGCCCTGTTTTCATGTATATTTTGTTATCAATTGTTTGAAATCTAAAAAGGATTTACTGAGATTGTAAGTTTAAGCTTTGTAGTGTATACAATCTAGATGACCGAAGGAATATTTGATGTGTTTAATCTATGTATGCGTTCAAAAATGCAATTTAAATAATGAAAAATTACACAATCTATATATAAATATGGATCTGTATCAATCAAGAGAGGGATCAATCCCTCAAGGTGAGAGCCTTATTTCAAGTTGAATTCTAAAATAAGTTTGCACTTTAAGAGATTTGATCCCCTTCAAAAATACATAGTTAAACATAAAATAAATAAATTATGCATTGTAAATTTTTTGTAAATATTAGGAATTAGAATATTGTAAACATAAAGATGTGAAATTTATATAAATATAAATAATATTATATTAAGAATTATTATAAATTCTTATTAATTCTGAATCTACCAAGTGTCAAGAGGAATCAAATATTTCCAAATGTAACTATTTCTTTTAAATTTTGATCATCCATTACTTGATACTTAGAAAATTTAAATGAATCTATACTTAATTTAAAGCAAACCTTCTATCAATTTTATTTAACGATTTTAATAAACAATTGATGAGGCCTAATATTGCAACAAGAATGTTGCAACTCCCGAGGCTACTAACTTAAATTATCAACCCAGGGTTCATACAAACTTAAGAGGAGTCATCTTTGTATGTGCAATAGACACCTCCCTCTTCCTAGTTTGACTCTGTTTGATGCAAGTGAAAGAAGACATTGAAATAAATTCAAATGATCAAAGATATAGGTAAGCCTCAAATCCTAAGTTGCAAAAGGTAAACAAAAATAAGCAAACCTATTCTACATTTGTTGGAAAGTAAATGATAGAAAGGAAATTGATTCTATTTTTAAAAATGTAAAGCACAAGGACAACCAAACAAATATAATCTATCCTACTGGAAAATAAATCATATTAAAGGAAATCTATTCTATTTTTCAAGAAAGAAAAGTACTATATTACTTTGGGAAGAAGGAAAGCACATTTTTCTTAAAGTAAATTGCGGAAATGATATATAGGCTAATTGTAGAAATCAACACTCAAGAAGCAAGAAATGTAAGAGGTAAATTCGGACCTAACCAAGCCTAAGCTCAACCAAAGTGGCCTCAAAGAATTCATAGGCGATATATCTACTTCTATCATTAATTTGGAGTTAATACGGGCAAGGAATATCTGAAAAACAAATTTCTACATGATGCTACATGATTGCTATAGGATTTTTATTTCTTGATTAGCTTGCAGAATGCCTAGGAAAATAAAGGGAAAATGAGATGGACAAATTTTTTATTAATTAGAACGTCCTAGGAAACCAATCAAAGTGGAATCACTCAAGAATACCCCTGTTAACATGTGCTAAAAAATAGTAGAAACTTACTACTCTAAAAACTAGAAATTCAAGAAATAGTAACCTAGCTAACCTATAAAATTCCAATCCTAATAGTGTGAAAATTCTATGGCATAAATTTTGTTAATAAGTAAATTTTTTTAAGACTCACTCAAAGTAGAATCAACTGGAAATAGCCTCGTTAACATGTGCAAAAAAATATCATAAAATTACTACTAGAAACCAAATTTTTTAGAGCAATGAAGTAGTAAGCTCATCTAAGTGCCCAAATACATAGGCTAATCAAATGAGAATGTTGTGGGGTAAATTTTGTTACTAAGTTGGATTTTTTTGGCATCCAATACAAGTGTAATAAAATTAAAATAATCTCATTAATAGGTGCTAAGAACTAGTAGAAAATTACTACTATTTTGCTATAGGATACTTCTAGAAATTCCAAAATTGTGAACTAGTAAACCAATCCATGTAGATCAATCATGGACATGAATTTGCAAGGTTCTTCTAGAGACACATCATGGTTTTTACTTCATAAATAACCTACAAAAAATATCACTTCAATAATTTAAACGATATAACATACAACAAACGAAACATGAATACTAAATGCAGAAATAGGAAAAATGAGAATAAAAGATACAAGTGAAAGCATTAAAAAATATCAAGAAATCATAAAATAGGAATTTGAGGCTCTTGGCATGGCCAAGCTAAAGGATACTTAGGGTCTTATGAGGGAAACCAAGATTTATAAGCTAAAAATGGCACCAAACTTCATTATTAGAGTCAATCCAAGTACATCAATGCTAGAAATGAAAGTAGAGCTGCTAAATAACAAGTTATCTCCTCAAGAAAAGTAAGAAATACATGCCGCTAGAGGAAAATTAGAATTGGTACTTATACAAATAGATGGGGAATCCTCCTCCTCGAAAGGAGGCAACTTTCCTCTCCAAAATCCCTCAAAACGTGGATTTACTTCCTAATAGTAGGAATCTTCATTTAATGACAGGGAACGCATTCCTAGATTTTCTCAATCATTGGAGCTCTAGAATTTTTTAAATAATTTCATCATATATTAATAATTTATTATCAAATATTGGTTCATCATTTACGAGGAATAAATTCCCTATATTATCTCAACCTCCAAATCTTCATAATTTTCCTAATACTCTCACAATATTCTACAAAAATAAATAACATTAGGCACATAATATGCAATTGTCTCTAAACCTTCCTAATAAAAATACTAAATATAAAATGATGAAACATAATAACCCATTTTGAATCATTATATTTTTTTCATTGATCTCAATGCATTTAGAGTGGAAAAAGTGGAGGAACCAATTCATAGGACCGTTTTTACAGACGAGACCTACTTTGGCGAAACGATGTCTGAAACCTTCCAGGAGCGTTTGAGGCATAAAACGACATTTTTTTGGGGGTGTGACTTTTCCTCATAAGTGCCACAACTTTTCATGATATTATACACATAGAGGTATTTTCTAATGACAGAAGAAGCATGTCAATCAGAGTCCATATGAAAAATTATGCCACTCAGAAGTTGGCCTTCTTGTTTTCACACCTATAGTTTAGGAGGATTCCACATCATCCACCATTATCCATGGAAAATTGGATAACCATGTGATTGTGTTGTAAGAGAATATAGAATAATCTATGTTGTAACTCTAGTTAAGAGTTGATGTAGTGAAACTTAATCACTAGTTGGCTATCACGTTGTGTTATAACTTGGCCACTAGGAGGAATAAACATTCCATTATGTCAAGAACATTATGTTCCATAGCTGAATTAAGATAGCCAAGGGGGATAGTAGGTATAAAAAAAAAAGTATTTGTGCATTATAGCAGCCCATGGGCCATAGGCCTTACTTCTTTGTACTTGCAACCATATTTCTAGATAGAGAAAGAGAGCGAAGCGACCTCACATTCGAGCTGGGTTTTCTCCCAAAATGGTTTCATAGAGAATATTTTGTGTCTTATGTGTGTGTGTGAGAGCTTATTTTTCCATTCTCTGTTTTTCTAGATAATGTTCATTCACATGCATGAACTAATTATAGTTAAATTTACAGGTCTTAAAGTTTAATAAAACTGTAATAGTGTAGAAATTCAGAATATTAATATATTATTAGTAGATATGTTGTGATGAATTGTCTAGTGGAATATCCATGATAGTTTTCAGATCATTTGGTATCAAAGTAGGTTTAGTTGGGTATTTTATGGATATTTCAGGGATCTATATCACTGGGCACAAAATTCATAAAACTCTAATCATGTCCAACGAATCTGTAATCTAATCTCGTGATCCTAGAGAGGTGAGGTTTTCGCGGCTAGAACAACAAGTCGCAAACATAAGTCACAATGTAAACCTCATCATGGTGGCCCTAAGAAATAATCCTAGGATATTTGGAGAAGATGGGGATTCAAATGCAAAGGAAAAATCAGAAGGGGGATCGAGAGATTGAGAAGAAATAGATAACCAGTTGAAGAAAGAACCTAAAAAAGATCAACCCGATTCAAGTGTCATGAATCAATCCCTGTTTAAAGTGGAATAAAATGTAAATATTGATCCGTACCATGGAAAGATAACTGTTTTGAAGATGAACCACTATTTCAGCAACTTGAAATTTATTTTAGTGTCCATAAGGTCTAGGAATGGCAAAATATCTCATTTGTACAACTGAATTAGAAGGCCATGCACTGACTTGGTGGGAGAGCCACATGGTAACCCTGAGGTTGGAGGGAGAACCTGTAGTGACTAAATGAAAGGATTTCAAAACCATCATTAAGTCACAATTTTATCTCTTTAGGTATGTGGAGGACTAGTGGATCTGGTGGAATTCATTTAGGAAAAAGTCGGGCCAAAGTGTGGGGGAGTACACCACTAAATTAAGAAAGATGGTTATAATGTTGGGTATCTTTCCAAAGAACCCAGATGTACTCCTCAAGGTTTTGAGGAGTTCTGCATTGTTGTTTTCATGAGAAAGTGGTGTTGTTCAAGTCTAAATATGTGGACATGACTTGCGTGTAGGAACAACACCTCGAGAACATAGGCCTAAAGAGAGCATAATCAAGTGGATAGAAGAAAAAGGAGCAACATGATGCTTCGAAGGATGGAACGAAGAAGAAAAAAGAGGGAGAAGATAAAATTATGACATCCATAACACACCAGTGCAAAGATCCCAGAAGCCACTACAACATTGATGGCTATATAGAGGAGAAGTGTTAGAAAATGAATTTAGAGCTAAACTCAAAGAACAAGAAGGAAGATAACAAGAAGAAGAATCTCATGGCCACTGATTCGAGAAACCAAGTTGAAAGAAGCTCGAACGTGGATGAGAAAATCATCTGTACATAGAAGGAGGTTAATATCAGTAGCCTTCAACATTAGGAAGAGAAATAAATGACCAAGCTCTTCTATACAAAGATACACGTCAAGAAGACAAATATTCATGCTCTGTTTGACTAAGGATCGCAGGTAAATCTGATTGTAGTAGAGTTGGTCAAGAATTTGGGGCTAGAAGTTTGTAATCATCCAAGCCCATATCTATTGGGATGGGTAAATAATGATGCAGAGATGAAGGTAACTAAATAGTGCAAAATTAGATTTCTACCAGTGTTGATTTTATTGATGAAGTAGATCTAGATGTGGTTCTCCTTGATGTATGTTGAGTCGTGTTTGGGAGTCCACACATATACATGTGAGATGAAATATTCATGAGGAGAGCCAACCAATACTGAATCATTAAGGATGGAAAATCGTTCATTATCAACATGCACAAAGGCAAGTCAAAATTTTCACTGGTAAGTGCCAAGTAGGCCAAGAAATTGATCAATTCCAATAAGAAGTACATTTTATTGTTTTTAAGAGAATGTCAATCTAAAGAGTCAATAAGAGGCAAGGCATCCGTAGAGGGGTGTACTAAGAAACAAAAACAACAATTTGAGGAGCTGTGACAAGCATATAAGGATGTGTTCCAAGAGCCTAAAGGGTTACTAGCTAAGAGAAAAGTGGAGCACGAGATTGAACTATTGCTAGAATCCCCATTGTCGAATATTGGGTTGTACAGGAAGACTATTATAGAATTAAGTGAGGTGAGGAAGCAATTGTAGTAGATGCTAGAACAGGGTTCCATTTGACTAAGTATGTCACCATGTGGGTAATCCATCATCATTGTGCCAAAGAAGGATGGGACTTGGAATATGTGTATAAATTACAAGGCATTGAACAAAATCACACTCAAGAATAGATACCCCTTTCCTAGGATAGATGATCTGTTGTGTCAGTTGCAAAAAGAAAAATACTTCACCAAGATGGACTTGAGGTCTAGATATCATCATGTTTGAGTCAAAGAAGAAGATACGTAGAAGGCTTCCTTCAAAACTAGACAAGGTTTGTATGAGTGGCTAGTCATGAAATTTGGCTTATGTAATGCACTAGATATATTTATGAGATTAATGAATGATGTACTTCTCCCCTTTATAGATTCATTTATTATTTTCTATTTGGATGATATATTGGTATATAGTGTTATTTGGGAGGACCATATTTCACATTTTGTGCAGGTGCTAGAAACATTCAAGAAACACCAACTACTAATAAATCTCAAGAAGTCAAAGTTTGCGCAATACTCTTTGGTGTATTTGGGGTATGTGATCTATAATTCCCTCCTCCCACATATACCCAAGTAACTGACCAACCAGGGTAAACATGTGACGTGAAGTTACTATGATAAGGTTCAACTTCCTAAGTCATGTTAAGGAAGTTGAACTAATGGAAACACACCATAAAGACCTTCAACATTAGCAATATGACTCTTAGGAATCATCCCAACCTTTTTTGTAACTAGCCCCTGGGTCCCACTGAGCTTTTAAGCTATTGAACCTCTTTACACTCCCATGCTATGGGAATGCCAACGTCCATAGAGATTTGGGTGCTCCCACAAGCCTGCATGCTTGCATCCAGGGATTATTTACAGCAAAGTTGTGCTAGAGTCTGGGAAATTTTAGGCACTTTTCAAGCCTAGAATTTCGTCCACTACCCAAAACTTGTTGTAACTTCCAAAATCCATTAAACACACAATGACAAGGCTAATGAACCAAAAAATAACTCCAAGACTAGGCCTGACCATCCCCAATTGGGATTGACATTTTGGCATCAATTTAATCTATAGGTGTAAATGACAGATCTAAGCATAGTGGTCTTATACTTGCCTGAGATTTTTTATGAGGCATTGTTTCCTTATCACGTTAGCTACAATCTAATCCATTAGGCCATAGATACATTTTTCATTCATATACAAGTAAAAACATGATGGGAGACATACATAGCCATTGTCATAATACATATTCATAACCATCATAATAACAACATAAATACCAAGGAAACATCAATCATATAATCCACATATAAACTAGTATAATACTAATGAGATAAAAAGGAGAAATAACCTCATATTGATGATGCAAAATTGAAACCCAAGATGGGACTTCCACATTCCACTTGACCATAGAATGACTGAGCCCAATCTCTCTTCAGCCATTCACCCCCATGCCATATTCCAAACATGAATGTGGGATCTCATAAAACGCATCAACCAAAGCCATCTAGGGATTATAGAGGTCAAGCCTACCCACTGATCTTCAAGCCTTTTTATTAATGAGGCCTCTATTTTCTCCAATTTCCATTATTTTCCTTCATTTTATTCCTCACATGAAACTTGTGACCTTTGACCTTCCTTTTCTCCTAATTTCCTTTATTTCATAAATAAAATCCCAATTAATGCCTCTTGCCTTTCCAAAGCCTTTTCCATTGCCTTTTCCAATTAAATTAGCCATAATAAACTGAATGAACACCCATAAGGATGTTTTTCCCACCATTAAGCTTCGAATATGTGTCCCATCACCATGCCCTTATATATTTTTACTTGAATTTTTAACAAAGGCTGTTACATGATCAGTCAAGGAGAGCTAAAGATATATCCTTCCAAGATGGAGGCCATCATGAAATGGTTGGTGCCTACTAATGTTTCCAAGGTCATGATTTTGTTTGGGGAAACACAGTACCTAAGGAAATCCATATCCTCATTTTCAATGGTAGGAGCATCGCTCCACACCACAACAATAAGTGGAAAGAGTTTCTTGTGGGGAAAAGGTAAGAAAAATTATTTCGAGGAGCTAAAGAAGAACATTAGTCAAGCACCAATTTTGGCTTTACCAAACTTGGAGTGACCCTTTGCAATGGAGACAAATGCGAGTGGGTATGCTATGGGCATTGTTTTGATGCAGGGAGGAAGGCCGCCATGCTACCATTATGAAGTATTTCATGGGGTAGTTCTTAAATACCTTACATATGACAAGGAATTCTATGCCATGATGCAAGTTGTGAATAAGTGGAAGAACTATATTATGAGAAAGGATACAATAATCCACACATATCACTAACCATTATAGTACTTGCATACCCAAATTAAGCTACAATAGACCAGGCATTACAAGTGGATGGGGTTTTTACAATAGTCTCATTTGGTGCTTAGTATAATAAGGGTAGAAAAAACATGTTGGTTGACATGCTTTCAAGGCCACCCACATCAAATATTACAACTTTGGGGACTCTTGTGAACATAGAGCCATTCACCCATGACGCATACATAAAGGTATATTTAGAGGATGAAGACTTCGAGGAGGTGTATCAATAGTTGTAGAATCAAGGTCATGTGCACGATGTTAATAACAACATTGACTACCATATCCAAGATGGGTTACGCTACATGATGGATAAGCTATGTGTTTCTAAAGGTGAGTGATTACAACTGATTAGAGAGTCTCACACCTCCAAGGTTGCAGGGCACTTTTGTATAGGGAATACTATGGCTAACTTGCAGAGGTATGTGTATTGGCCCAAGATGCAAGAGTAGGTAGCTAGGTACATAAGAGGATGCATGCTTTTTTGTACCAACAAGCCTAGAAAAAGGAAACATGGTCTATATCATCCCTTACTTGTACCTACTCGTCATTGGGAAACAATTTCCATGGAATTTGTGGGAGGTTTCCCAAAAATGAGGAAGGGACATGACTATATGTTTGTGGTAGTTGACAAGTTCAACAAGATGTGTGTTCTGATGCCTTGTAAAAATACCATCAATGGGCAAGATGCAACAAAATTATTCTTTGGATAGGTGTGGGTGCACTTTGGGATACCAAGGAGCATTGTTTAAGACATGGATACATGATTTCTTAGTGCATTTTGAACTACATTGTGGGAGAAGATGGATAAAATTTGAAGAGATATACATCATTCCATCCATAGACATATGGGTAAACAAAAGTATTCAATAAGACTTTGGTGCAACTTCTAAGGGGATACAACTAGAAGCATTCAAAGAACTAGGATGAAAATATGGTATATATATAACATTCTTACAACAGAGAAGTCCAAACTTCTATGGGAAAGTCCCCATTTGAAACTTGTTTTGGATATTTGTCGCCTTCACAATTGGAAATTACGTATGGGTAGTAAGGTGAAGTGAGGAAAGATCTTATAGGAGATGATTTGAGGGATGGAAAATTTATAGAGAAGATTAGGTAGATCCATAACATGTACAAGAAACACTGTAGACATTGTAGGAGAAATATAAGGCTAGGCATGATCAAGATAGTAAGGTTACAGTTGAACAAGGAGAGGTTGTAGGGTCCTGGTAAGAAAATAAAGGCTCTGAGGTATGGTCCATTTGTGATACTAGAAAAGGTGGGTGATAATTTTTATCGACTCAATTTACCACCATATATGTGCATTTACTCAATTATGAATGTCAAAAATTTGAAACTCTAGGAGCCTTCAATGCTAGATCAACAAAAGGAATAGGTCCTACCTTTTATGGAGGATTCGACACCATATGATCAGGAAAAGTTGATAGAAGATAAAATTTTGTAGAATGGGTACAAAGCTACAAGACAAGGCAGCATGACCTTTGGTAGATTGGGTTGAAGGGACAACTTCCAGGTAAAGCTAAATGGTACACTAGCGAGGTGGAGGAAAAATTTCCTCACCTCATTTAGTAGAATATTTTGGGGATGAAAAGACTCCAAAAATGGGGAGGTATGATCCGGATTGGATAATTATATTGTTTTTCATCCATATCGATGCATTCAGAGTGGAAAAAGTGTATGAATCAACTCATGGGGTTGTTTTTATGGTGGGACCCAATTTTGCAAAAACGGGGTCTGAAACCTTCGAGGAGAATTTTGAGGCATTAAATCATATTTTTTTGGGGAAAATTATTTTCCACTTTAGTGTTTGAACATTTCAAGATATTATAAACACAAAGATATTTCCAACGATGCAAGAAACACATCAATCGGTGTCCATATGCAAAATTTATGTCACGTAGAAGTTGACCTTATTATTTTCACACCTATAATTTGAGAGGATTCCACATAAACCACCATTATCCATGAAAAAGGGGCTAGCTATGTGATTTTGATGTAAAATAATATGGTAGAGCCTATATTGTTACTCGAGTTAAGAGTTGATGTAGTCAAACTTAACCACTAGTAGGCTATCACGCTGTGTTATAAACAGGTCACTAGGAGGGAGAGGCATTCCATTCTTTCGAGAGAAATTTGTTCCATATCTGAGAAAATATAGCCAAGACAGAAGGATGTAGAGCACACAGAGAGGATTTGTGCATTGTAGCAACTGACAAGCTACATGCCTTACTTATTTGTACATGTAGCCATATTTCCAGACAAAGAAAGAGAGCAAAGCAACCTCACCTTCTAGCAAGGTTTTCTCCCAAAAGGGTTTCCTAGAGAATATATTGTGTCTTGTGCGTCCGTGTGAGATTATTGTTTCATTCTCTATTTTCTGCATAATTTCCATTCACATACATGCACTAATTATAGTTAAATTTATAGATCGTAAAGTTTAATAAAACTGTAATAGTGTAGAAATTCATAATTTTAATATATTATTGCTAGATCTATTGTCATGAATTGTCTAGTGGAATATCCACAACCATTTACAGATCATCCAATGCAAAAAGAGAGGTTTAATGTGCTGAAGGATGGTCAAATGGGCCTTAAATTGTAGCTAATTTTGAGGCCCATCATACCCGTACTGAAAGCATTGCTCATCCTCCGAGCAACTTAGTTACCTAGTTGTACCTCATTCATGGCCCTGGTGGCCTCTGTCTTGTGCATTTCTTAGTCCTTCCTCTTAAGAAGCTTGGTTGTAGGCTCTACAACAACAAGCACAAAAATATAGCTATTCTTTTCATGCATTTGTTTAGCAGTATTTTAAGCACAAAAACATGTCTTTTCTCCTTGCAGGTGAACTCTGTTGGCTTGTATTCCAAAGTGGCATCATCTTCATTGCATTCACACCTTATCCCTTAACACCTCCATTCCATTTTCACTCATTTTTTTCAAAATTGTTTGTGCACAAAAAAAATCACAGTTTTTCTAGAGACCATTAGTCTGCCTTTTTTCCTTTGTGCAAGAGGGGATCTTGGATATTTTTAGTTTTGGAAAGGTCTTCCACATCCTTTCCCAACCTCTTGAAATTTTTTTCCACCATCTGGACACCTCTGGAACCCTCAAAACACACTTAGATGCAATCCTGTCGCTGTACAAAGCATCATGTAGAACCTCAAAAAATCCATTAGAACTTGACTATAATTTCCCCTCAAGCCTAATCTTTTCCTCTTACCCTTCTATAACATCTTCTAGGCATTCAACACAAATTGAATGAGATAAGGGACCCCTTGGAAAACCTCGTTTCATCACTATGGTTCGATTTATGCAATTACGGTTATCTATTTTTTGGGTGAATGCCCACTTTCCTTCTGCTCCCTTATTCTTATTCGTTTTTGGATTTCTATGGTTAAATCCACCCCTCATAGTATTCAATAAAACTTTTAAAAGTTTGAAAGGAAATTCTCCCTTTCTACGATAAGTTTTAGAGATTTTTGAGAAATGACGGTTTTTTGAGACAAAGGTAAAATAAAATTTTGTGTGCCTCTTGGAAGAGGGAAAATTATATGCTCAACTCAAGACAATTGCAATTACCCTTATTATATTGTTCAATTCAAAAGAAACATCCATACTTCATCCTCCTCTCATTCTCAAACTTCTATTAGAAATTGTTATATGATGTACTATTGAAAAACTGAAAAATTTTATAAGTTTTTTGTCCAAAAGGCGTAAGGAAAAATGTGTACTTACTTCCCCTTTGATGTTCATATTTTGAATTCTAAGGTTTTGGTGAAAACGTTTCTTAAAATAAGGCTTTTTGCAGCTCTTTCGACTTTCCTGTAACACTTGGAAGTCATCTTATAACAAACTATGCTAATCCCATAGCACAATGTGTCGATCTTGTGGGAGCAACCTACAAGTCCTTTAGTTCCTCTATAACAATCTATGAAAGCGATAGATTGGATAGCTTGTTCTTCAACAATGGTGGTGGGCCTCCTTAGCTTTTAAAATACAATTTTTTCTTTCCTCTTTTTTTTTCTTTTTAATGCCAAATGAGGCTCGGGTTTGACTTATTCCATTGATGGTTGAGTGGTTGGCTCAGTGTGTTTTATAAGATTTCTCCCACCTACCACCTTCGCAAACCAACTACAGACATGTTGGCCCACCCATCATAGTCATGACCTTTTTTATTTTGTCTTTTTTACATGTGTAATGGGAAAAGAAGACAACTCTAGCTAATAGTTGGGGGTGGATGAGATCGTTGAACCATCCATAGCTTGTAAAACCTCATATTTGATGCATCAATAACAATTTTTTAACAATAATATGCTCAAGAGGAGAGGTGAATAATAATGCATACTTGTGCCTGCCTAGAGGTCGCTTACTGATGTTGTTGATCTTGTGGTGCTTGCATGGCATTTTTGTACATAAATGAAGCTGTTACTGAGAATCTTCTGAGAGATCATTGCGTTTTCATGCTGCTTTAAGAATAATGATTGATTTTTTGGCCTCTGGAGGTGCTATTTCTCATGCTGGTTGTTTTATGCATTAGTCCTTCCTATGAACAAAATATTTTTGCAGATATTCTCTCATAGGTGTTTGATTGATGAAGTCTTTTTTTTTTATGCAAGTTCATCCAGTGTTCAATTTTTTGTTGTTGGAGTGCGTTAGTGAGTTTTCATTTGCCTCTCAAGGATGGTGTGGCTTCTTCAGATATTAAGGATGACCTCTTGATGCTTAAGGATGGCCAAATATTCATTGTGGAGCTGCAAATGTTCTTTTCTTCTAGTTCATAGGGCTTGTGTAGGCTGCTACAAGATTAGTTTCTTTCTTGTAGAAGTCACACAACCCCTTCCAAAACCACAACCACCTTCATGAAATTCACTTAGTAACTTGGATAATTAAAGTGAGCCGATGGATAGAGATTGGAAACTCTAAGGGTGGTGAAAACTTGTGAAGAATGGGGTGAAAATAAGGTATTTGTGAAATATGTGGTCCTATGCAAACTTTGTCTCTCAACAAAAATAAGTATTTAATTATTTTTTTGGATGATTTTAGTAGAAGAACATGGGTATATTTCATTAAAGAAAAATGTGATGTATTTGACATATTTCAGCAATTTAATGTTCTTATGGAAAAGTAAAGTGGTTATTCTCTAAAAACATTACACACAAATAGAGGGGGATAATTCACTTCTAATAAGTTTGATTCTTATTGTAAAATGAATGGAATTCAAAGGCAATTGGCAGCTAGTTATACTCCCCAACATAATGGCATTACTGAAAGTAAGAATAGAACAATTGTTGAGATGGCTAGGAGCATGATGAAAGGTAAAAATCTTCCAAACATTTTTTGGGCTAAAGCTCTAGCTACATCTGTTTATTTTCTTAATATATGCGCAACAAGAAGTGTGCAAAATATTACCCCTTATGAAGCATGGTGTGGAACAAAACCCAATATTTCCCATTTAAGAGTTTGGTTTCATTGCCTATGCTCATGTTCCTACTCAAAAGAGAAGAAAGTTTGATGATAAAAGTGTGAAATGCATTTTTATTGGATATTGTGAGGAAACCAAAGGTTATAGATTGTACAATCCACAAAGTGAAAAACTAATGATTAGTAGTGATGTTTTCTATGATGAGAAAGAAGAATGGTAGTGGAAGTAATATGTGCAACAAAAAAATCCAAGTATTACTGTACAAGAAGATGAATATTTTATTTCTACACGTCCATCAAGTAACCAAAATACTTCACAGGCCTCATTCCCTTCATCATCTTCTGCAACTTCAAGTCCTGGTCCAAGTCCTCCTCCAAAAAAGGCAAAATCCTTAAATGAAATTTATGATTGTACTAATTTTGCTTTGATGTCACAGATTGAAGTAGAGCCAAGATTTTTTGAAGATGCAGTAAAATAGTTAGTTTGGTGCAAACCAATGGATGAAGAGATGACAATGATTAAAAATAATGAAACATGGGAGCTTATGGATCCTCCCACTGAAAAAGAAGTCATTGGGGTGAAATGGTTGTATAAAACCAAGTATGCACCTCATGGATCAATACAAAGGCACAAAGGAAGGTTAGTAGCAAAGGGATATGCTCAACAATGAGGTATTGACTAAAATGAAACATATGCTCATGTTGCAAGATTTGATATAATCTCAACTATTTTGGCATTGACAGCACAATATAAACAATTATTTTATCAATTTGATGTTAAATCAACCTTTCTAAATGGGGAGTTGAAAGAAGATGTATATGTTCACCAGCCCCAAGGATATGAAGAAGCAGCGAATGAACACAGTCTACAAATTGAAAAAGGCTCTCTATGGGCTTAAACAAGCTCCAAGAGCATGATAGAGTAGAATTGACACTTATCTTTTGAAAAGGGGTTTAATAGAAGTGAAATGAACACACATTATATCAAGTCAAATGGTAAGGATATAATAATTATGTACTTCTATGTAGATGATTTGATATACACATATTCAAGTGATTTGTTAGTGGAAAAGTTTAGGTAGGATCTGATGAATGAATTTGAAATGACTGATTTGGGTTTGCTCCATTATTTTCTTGGCATAGAAGTGACACAAAGTGATGATTGAATTTTTATTTCACAAGAAAAATATGTTTCAAATCTTTACAAATGGAAAATGGGAAAAATTAAACCAATGAGCACAACTATTCTAATGGATTAAAACAAAATTAGTTCCAATGGATGTAAACAAATCTATGAAAAGAGAGTGATTATGCATTTTTCAAATTATTGGCATTTTATAAGTGCATCTAGATTATTACATTATTGTAACTCTCAAAATAACTATTTTCCATTTGCCTAAGAAATTGTAAATACAAGTGATGATACATTAATATTAGTAAATCAAAATTATTTATCAATAAGAACTGATTTTATAACCAAATCTATATCTAGTGGCCACGAAAGTGGTACATATCACCAAAGTTGCATGCTTTGACTTATAACCATTGATGTAGTTGAAAGTCCAGGAAAATTCATTCAAACATAAGATAACCCCCTAGACGAAACCCACCTCCAGCGAATAGAAGGACCGGTTTACATAGCATTAGAATTAGACGAATGCGAGAAGTCGGGCGATAGAGGCAAGATGAACGACGAAGATTTTCTCCGCGCTACGTTTCAAACCACCCTTTACGTTAGGGCGATAGAGGCAACATGAACGATGAAGATTTTCTCCGCGCTACGTTTCAAAGCACCCCTTCCGTTCGGGCGATAGAGGCAAGATGAACGACGAAGATTTTCTCCGCCCTACGTTTTAAACCACCCTTTACGTTGCATGCACCCCTGATTGAATGAGGGCTATCTGATGGAGGAGGATCGGACGATCTAACTGTCTAAGGATGGGAAAAGGTTGACGGCATCCCAAAAACTTCCCAGCAGTATGGGCGGGCAGATCGCGGGGTCAAATCAACGTCTAGAAGGGTTTGCTACAAAACGTACCTTACAACATAAAAGTTGAGTCTATTACTAATACATGGATACACTTGAAAAATACAGTTGAGTCTATGAGTGTTTTCATACAAGTAACTTTACTTATGGGTTAAAAACATAAGGGATACACTTAATACTAAATCCTTCAGCATTTTCATACAAGTAACTTTACTTATGGGTTAAAAACATTAGCTGTGATTGAAAGAGTATAGAATGAATTTCATTCATAAAATAAAACAACATTAGGAAGAAGAAGAAGTTCGAAATATATAGACTGCCATGTTTAAATAATGTTTCATTCATAAAATAAACAACATTTGGAGGACGAAGTTCGAAATAGTTCAGATTATGGCCAGAGTTTTACGGAACTGTTTTGAACATGCAACGGGAGCATTTGTTATACAAATATATTAGCTGAACAACAGCAAATATTGAAAGTTCTGTTTGCTTTTGCAAATATCATCTGTGACTTCCAATCAATAGCAAAAAAATGCTGAAAAATCCACTTCCTTAAATATGCTAACCTAAAAAATCCGGGACCTCTAAACAACGATAAATAATGAAATAGAAAATCCTCAGAATTGGGATTTATCAAGATCATCAAAGTAAGGATGATCCAGGGCCTCTTTTGCTGAAATTCTCCTTGCCGGATCATACTGCAGCATTTTCTGCAAGCCATAACCATCTTTTATCACTATATTAATCTATTTAAGGGAAATACGAGTTTCAAAAATAGGGTGAATCTCATATGTTTAAAAGATATGCTTGAACTTACGGCGAGCAGATCGAGACCACTGGGTGACAGATTAGGTGACAGATTAGGAACTGCGGAAGCTAGATTCATAGGCTCCCACTGAGGATATTCATGCCAGTCCCTTAGACTTCGGACACCAGGCCACATTTCTTCAGTTGGGGTTCCTAACAATCTTCAAATCATAAATGCAATTCAATTCAGTTAATTTTGTGAATGTGTGGTTGAAGAAGTGAGTAAACAAGTTATCCAAACCACTTTGTAACCGTACCTGAAAATGTGATGCAGCTGTCCTATTTCCGAATCGCCACGGAAAAGTGGCTGCTTTATAACCATTTCCGCTAGAAGTATTTATTCAGGACAGAATGTTGAATATCAATATACTAGCTTATAGAGAAAAAAAAGAATATTGTAATAGATTTAGAGAATGAAAAAAAATTGAAAATGGGAAAAAAAATATTCTGAATCTGATTTGTCTAATGCCATACTCACCAAAAATGCATCCAACAGACCAAATGTCAATAGGAGTGGAATAGTGGGTGGATCCCAACAATACCTCTGGAGCCCTATACCACAGGGTGGCAATCTACAAGATATGCAGATAAGGGAACAAATAATAACCAAAAAAATTAAAAGATAATATATTAAATGAAACCTGCATTAGACGATGAATGCAAGAGAGTTGAAGGAAAAACCTCATGGGTGTAACACTTCGCAGGCACTGTAAAAGCTCTTCCAAGTCCTAGATCTGCAACTTTAAGTAAGCCTTTATTCTTGTCCACCATTAGATTCTGTGGCTTTAAATCTCTAAGAAAATAAAAATTCCGTTGAAGATTAACCCATCTCTAAAGAAAATGAAATTCCACTGAAGATTAAATCATGTACGATCCTGTTTATACTGTTTAAATAATCAGGTACAATAAATGGTTGTGTCTTATTCGAACAAAAGTTAAAACTATAATATCAATATCTAATTAAGCATCACCTGTGCATCACTCCATGGCTGTGACAATGAGCAATTCCTTTGCACAGTTGATACATGAAGCTCTTCACCAAAATATAGATGCATAAATTAGTGTGCTTCTTTTGGAAGAATGACAACAAAATGCAATGTCGAGAAAGAAATTACAAACAGATTCAGTGAAAGGATTACCTGAATTAATTTTGGTGGTAGAGAACCACCATTGGCACTGTATTGATTACAGTCTATGAATTTTTTCAAGTCTGTGTCAAGATACTCGAAGACCAGGTAAAGAAGGGGCGTTCCATCACTGACCACATGCTCCACAGAAAGTAACCTGAAAATTCCAGACTAAACTTTCACTAAACCAAAAATAAATAGATCTATCATGTATATTAGGGCTGAAATTACAATGGATATATGTAGGAAACATTTGGGTAGACATTTGTTTCTTATATTTTTTACATCTATGGAGTAATATTTGAAACAAAAATTAAAAAATATTCACAGAGGTAAGAAGTTATAAAAAATAAAAAATTCAGGAATTGTGTTTACTAGATAGAAAGTCAAACTAAAAATCATTTATATTTATATATATATATACACTGTTTTGTTCTGTATTTTATAGATTGATATATATATCTATATATATTTTTGTGTTCTGTATTTTATAGATTTACTAGATCTGTATCTACCAAAGAGTCTAAACGGAGAGCAGCCTCACCAGAATTGAACCTATGATTTTTTTAGTAGCTGAGGTCTGTAACTTCTAGGGAGCCTAACCCTGAGAGTGTCATAGAGAATTGAACCCATAACCTCTCAACAGCTAAGGTGTCTTAACAGAGACTCAAGTAAACATGCTTTAACTGCTACTCTACCAAGTAAATTAACCCTCATACTATATAATAATAATAATAATAATAATTTAAGGCCAACCCTGCACAAAATAGACAGTGATGGGGTTTACTTTTAAGTCACTTTGGTGATTTGAAGATTCAACTGTAAGGAAAAATAATAATTGAACTATATATATATAATTAAACAGACATTACACTATCAAAATGCTATAAAACAAAAAATAAGACACATTTGAAACATAAAAAATATCATAAAAAAATATTTACTTCCCACCAAAAACATAATGTTCATTTGAAAAATAAATAAAACAGTAACACAAAAAAATAAGACACTACTTCGCTTTTGCATACACAATTTTACAAGTGTTTCCAGCCTAAAAAATCAAATATAGCTGGATTTCTATGTCTCACACTTTAATAGACCCAAATGATTTCAATGAGGGCTTTGATTTACTAGTGGGATTGAGAGAGTATTAACTTTCTCCATCAGAGTCAACCTTACCCATATGGCTGCACCAAAGGGATTACACATGAAACAGATATTTGGCAAAAGAGCTACCCTAAGCACAATGAGTGTACTTAGGTTTTTGAAGGCAGACACGAGAATGTTAAGAAAAATGAATTTCCATATATCCATTTCAAAGTAATCACAGAACAGTTTAAAGTAATCACAGAACAGTTAGATCAAAATTTCCGCTCTATATTTGTATAAGCAGGCATCATATAGAAATTTGCTGACTTTCTTAACATTTGACAGGCTCCCAATTAATAATAATATCAACAGAAAGGACAATTTTCAATGAGCGCAGCATATCATGGGTCAGACTTACAAAAGCCAAGATTCGAATCCTAAACAAAACAAAATAATAACCTAGACCCAATGTTGACTTCTCTGCAAAGGCAAAAAAATATGTGGTTCAAAAGGTTGTAAATTGAACTAACCGGACTATATATACGCTCTGGCAGAGGAACCGTAGAAGCGATATTTCGCGTAGAGAACTCGGTGGGATTCCTTGATCGTCTATGTTCAGGCGACACACTTTGACAGCAACGATCTGGCCACTGCTCTTGTCTCTTGCCTTGTACACCTTCCCGTACGAGCCCTCCCCAACCTTCTCCATTTTCTCATATTTGTCCATGGCGTACTTATTCAAGAAGCTGCAGGGCTGAAAGATAGAAAAATGTTTTGTTTCCGGTCTCCCTCCGCAATAATTCAACACCCTGTCGAGCTAACAAGCCTTGCACAGAAAAACCAATAAAATAGATCAGAAGCGACTCCCTCAAACTATTTAAGCGACTCCATCAAACTATTTAAGCGTTGTGAAATATTCCAAACCCCATAGAGGGCTCAAATGTAAATACCAAAATTTGGTCAAATGGCTCCCATTTCAACGGCCTTTGACCAAATTTTGGTATTTACAATTGAGTTATATATATATTATATATATATATTCTAAAAGATTTAAATAATTTTAAATATTACTAATAAGAGGGGAGAAAGTGATAGGCTTTAAAAGCTCTTATTGATTCAATAATCCTTAAATAATATTTTTGATTTATTTTTTAAATAATCTGAGTAAGATATAAAATTTTAAATGGTTGAAAAAAATTAAATAGATATATTAATTTCTAAGTTGTATTATAATAAAATAAAATATATATTAATATTTGTATTTGTTTATTTGATATTTAATGGTTTACGCGTTAATTTTGTGGGTATGATTTGAATTTTATTTTTATATTTAATATTAAATTATTAATTATATAAAAATAACATATATAAAAGATTTATATTAATTAGATTTAGTGTTTTAGTGGAATTAAAAAATATTATTAGTTTTATTTATTTAAGCAAAGTTTTATTATAGAATTTACATAAGAGAAATTTTTGGCCGAAGCTTTTTGAACTAACAAGTGTAGTTTTATTTATGTTTAGATGTTAAAAGCGATATATTGAGGTTTTTTTTTTTTGTAAGTAAGCATTTGTATTAAGAAAACAAACATATTGTACAAAGGGACTGCCTGGGTAGAATGAAGCCCGAAGCTCTGCTGAAAACATGACAACTGGACCAAAAGACTTCCTACAGAGCCCCTAAGAAAGCGGGCAGCCGGCAAGGATGAACTATCCACCTCGACCTAGAGGAGTAGACAGGAATAGAGCAGAGCTGACCAAGAAACAAACAGGCTAACTAAGAGACTAGAGCCCGAGAAGGGGTTCTACCCAACATGGGTGGGAACCTCAGTTCGGCCCTTTTTGCCGTTCTTCTTACCAACTTTGACCCATCCAAGATGATCCGGCTTGGATGGAAAGACTTGCACACTGAGGTGTGTTGACGGAGAGATCTCCTTGTCCGAATTCGAAGGAGATGTCTCATGAGTTCGTTTCTACGAGAGAGGAGGGGCCGAGGACTCCACAGGACCTGTTGGGGGCGGGTCCTGTGCAGGCGAATCCTCCATCCCGTCCTCATTCTCTTCCTCTTCATCAGAGCTAGAACTGAAGTCATCCATGGGAGGCGGGTCACAAGGCTTCCAGCTTTTGGATTTTGGCTTGGGAGCAGCCTTCTTCTTTTGGGTTGGAATCGCTGGACACGATCTGTGAAGGTGCCCTGTAAGATGGCAGTTTCTGCAGCGGAACGCTGTGTTCTCGTAATCCAGGGGCTGAGTCCAATGGAAGTCTCCACTCTTGAGAACAATCTGATCTGGTAATACTTTGCTCATGTCTATTTCTGCGCAGAATCTTGCGAAGGTGTAGATGCCTTTTTCCCCTCTCGAGGTGTCTGTGGCTAGATGGTGGCCTAGCTTGTTACCGATTCCTTCAAACACAGCGAAGTGCCATAAATGAGCTGGGAGGTTGGGAAGTCTGACCCAGATGGGTAGTTTGGTGATGTTGGCTGTAGAGGGGTCAAAATCTGGGAACCAGGGGGTTAAAAAAAGACCCGCTGAGTCCCAAAACCAAGGGCCCTCAGTTAAAGCTTTTTCATAGTCTTCACTATCAACAAAAATCACAATAAAGAAGCCTTTAGAACAGAGAAGAACTTTGCAGTTGTTGGTCCAGTTGGAGTGAACCCATTTGTAGAGATCTGCTGTGCGTGGCCACAGGCCATTGAACCTGCAAATAATGCCCTTTTCGGCAAACAGTTGGTACTGCCTGTCCATTGTTGGATGCATTATTTCAATGGAGGGGGTTTCCTCCAGCTTGTCCACAAAAAAAGGTTTTGGACCTTGGACTGGTGGAGCTACATTCTTGGGTTTCTGGGCATGGACAACATCTTTGTAAGAGAATGCTGCTGCTGAAGATGACTGTCCAGCCGCCCCCCCTCTTAAACGAAGGGAAAGAATGATGGCAACATTTCTTTGAATATTGTAAAATGAAAGGGGCAAGAGGTCTTCAAGTTGTTTACCTTTGAAGAGGAGCCTTTGAGAAGCAGCAGGAATCCCCACCCTGAGATCCAGTTTATGTTTGAGGTCCTGCACGAAATCTGAAGAGCTCACCCATTGGAGCAGAGATTTGCCTGAGAGGAGCGTTATGAAGATCTGGAAGGACTCGGAGTGCTTCTGAATCTGTCGTTCTCTGCAAGACTGAGGCGAGTCTCTTTGTAGTGTTCCGTCAAACATTTGCCATGCATCCTCCCTGCGCAGGCTTATTTTAGAAATTCTAGGATTAAGATTTTCTGGAAGCATTATCAGGCTTCCACTCCTTGAGGGAAGCTCGGAAAGGGACCGTGACGAGGGAATGGGGACATACAGAGAAGCCCAGCTTCCCGCCCTGAAAATGTTCTGGGGAAAAGGGAGCAAACAGGGGAAAACCTCATTAATGAAAAGGAAAATAAGCCTTCAGGCTGAGAGAACTATTGCTGAGCCGCTATCAGGAAGCGGTTTCCGAACACTGCGACGCTCAAACCCCTGCTGGGTTCCTGGCAAGAGCCATCATGGGAGAAGCCAAACAAGTGGAGGACGTTGGTGCTGAGGACTGCCCCTTCGCCGGCAGAGCTCTTCTGAAAAGAATACCTGAGCCGCAAACAAAAAACGGGCAAACCAACGACGTAGACAGGACCTCGGAGGGGAGGCGTCGCGGGAATGCAGCGATCCCAGGCTGCGTCGGAATGAGAGAAGCCGTACCTGCAGAAAACCCTAGTCGCCGCCATTCTCTCGAGCTCCTCCTCCACAATAGGCAAACTATCTATAATTTTTTTAAAAAGCGATATATTGAGTTATTAAGGCATATATTAATATAATAATTTTGGTTTTTATAAATATTTGTAACTAAACCAAAATACCTTTTTAATTTAAAAATTTCCAGTATGATCATTGTCTTCATCTATTTAGCCATGTACAAATCAACCCAAACCCTTGAAAAATGGATAAGAATTCTAATTAATTACAATTCTAGTTTCTAGTGTCACTAAATTCCAACAAGCATAAGGATGTTTAATAAGATATGAGAGACTTGCATTCTTGTTATTGATAAACCTTTGTTTTTGTTTTCCTTTTTATTCGAATATCTTGATACTTATTTGAGTTCAAGGGAGATTATGTAATAACAACTACTTTGATTCCACTAGATCAAAGGATCTATCTCCCTTCCTAGCTCTAAATTGTCTAGTTCATGTTGTTTGTTGATACCGTGGAAAACATCCTTTTAATAGGGTTTCCATAATCATATCTAAGTCATTTTCAACAATACACCTTGAAAAAGGTGTGATGAGTAATTTGGTTAGGGATAATGTGTTAGATGCCTTTCCTTTCTTCAACTTTACATATTGTTTTACCATAAAGTAGTAGTGATTAAGTTTGCTATTAATCCTTTAGGAATAACGTGTTAGAATTGTTGTGTTTTCTTAGACGCTCAAGTGATTTGTTTGGTGATAGGTGATGTGACTAGGATCTCACATGTCCATAACTTGATGTGGCTTGTTGATTAGTACTTGTTTCTCAATTTGGTTGAGCATCCTCAAAGAAATATCAAGTTTTCTTATTAGATTATACCTTTTTTGGGTTTAGGTGTGTTTCCATGTTATAACATTGAGGTATTGGATTCTTAGATGCCCTTGTTGCTCTATAGATCCAGAAAATATTTTTTGACTCTTTGTGTGCTTTTGTTTAGCCTCTTAGTTAGGTTTAAAATCGTATTTCTTTTTATCATTACTTACTTTTGCACTTTCATGTGCTCTTGCATTTTTTGTTCATTATTGATGTTAGTTTAGATGTGTCCTCCAATTTAGATCAAGTTTATAATACTTGGATGCTTCAGTGACAATTGAGAAAGTGTAAGGTTTCTATCATTGTTTGGGAAAGGAAAAATATCTATTTCCCTACTTTACATGGCATTCATTGAACCAAAATATTTACACCTATCATAGAGCTTAAATTTTTTGGACTGGGTGAGATTTATTTTGAGCATGATTGAAGTTTCACTCCATACCTTTTGAGTAAAAAAGCATAGAAATAAGTGATAGTAAATGTTGAAAATAGCAACAAGAAGTGATAAAAAAAGAATCCAAAATATTCCAATTTTAATTTGTCCTTGAATTAAAATTGTGAATTAAAATCGATTTTAGTGTCACCAGCTGCTTGGAAATAATTAATTAATTCATTATGGATTAATTAGCTAGAGAAATTCAAGTTAGAAGTCTTTCTGAAGTCATGCAAAAATTATCCCTTAAATTTAGGAGATTATCCCTTAATTAAGGAGATAAGATTGAGTTATATTTGAGTTCTAATTAGTTAACTCAGTTTACTGAGTTAAGTCTAGTTAAATTAGTTCCAAACTATTTGAGAAACTAATCGTGAGTTATCAGTTAGTTGATGCATGCATGCACTCAACTAGTGTACTCCAGATAACTAAAGATTCCCTCATCAGAAACTGATGCATGTTTATTCTGAGAAAGACCCAGTTGAGCTAAATGTTAAGGTAAATGTACTTTCAATTGCATGTTTTCTCCTATAAAGGAAAATCATGCATGTAGTTAAGGTAAGGTTCCTTGAGGATTGCGCAGTTCTCACAGTGTGTTAGAGTAGTGTGTGAGTGCAGTGTTACACTGGGTGAAGGGGATCATCCCAAAGGTAATTGCGCAAGGAAATAGGAGCTTGGAGGGTAGAGGAGAAGGCTTGTGAGAAGCTTTGATTGCCTGTGAGTATCTAGGAGGATTGTACTGAGAGTTGACTAGCCGTGAGAGCTAAGGCTTTATATAATTCTGATGTATTTCCACCTTGTATGATAATACACATAGTGGGGTTTTAGCTGAGGCTTTCCCCTGAGTATTTTCTATGTTTCATATGCATTGATTCTTCTTCTTATGGTTATATGTGTTCAGCTCTGATTCTGCTCTATCTTTAAGCTTCCGCAAGTTTGATAGTAGAAGTAGATTATAGTATTTTTCTTTGGTATATTGCATTATCGAGTTAATCTATAATCATATTCTCTACATGATCTTAGAGGTATATTTGTAAAAAAATTGCAAAATTTCTATATGGTATCAGAGCTAGTTGATTTATAGAGAAATTTCTACATGGTATCGAAGCCAAGTTTATCGGAGCAGTGAACAATCCTAAGAAGAGAATTTGAAGTTTGAAGTTCAGAGTTGCAAGTGCAAATCGAATTCATATCATACTTCAAATCGAGATAGGACATTATGCGACTAATTGCCCATTGAAGAAGTCCAAGAAGGGATCCTCGGATGGATCTAAAGGTGAGGAATTAGCCTCTCAGTTCGCAATGCACTTTACCCTCATCGCATGCATGGTGTCATCGATGATGGGTTGTGTTCAGTATCTTTAGAGTGGAGCCTCATTCCACATGACCAATGATAAAATTTTATTGAGTGCCTTGGAGGAGAAAGACTTCAAGATGTGCATCGAGATGGGTGGCGACGGAAGGTATAGTGTTTTAGGAGTGGGCATAGTTTCTTTTGAGAGGGAGCATGGAACTCTTATCACCTTAACAAATGTGAAATATGTGTCTGTACTAAAGAAGAACTTGGTATCGGTCGCGATGTTGGAGGGCAAAGGCTACAGTGTTGTCTTTAGTAAAGGAAAGGTGTTCCTTAGACAAATTACCATGAGATAGGTGAAACAGATTAGTTCACGAGTTAAGAACCTCTATGCTCTTGGGGTTCAAGATGCATGCGAAGCCTTGGGGAGCAAGGAAAATATTAGAGAAGTGGACAGAGGGATCAGAGGGAGAGTAAATTACCTCTCAACATGCAGCCCCAGAAGAAGTCTCAGACAATTTTGGAGGAGCCACAATTGGAGAAGTGGGCAGAGGCATCAGATGCAGCCACACCTCCATGTGTGAGGTGGGGTAATGTGAAGTGATAGTCTCAAGAAGGCTGAAATTGGGTAGGGTCCATTGAGAGGTTTTATCTCATGGATCGTACCTTGCTACGAGAGTCCAAAGTGGGAGGAATTAGTGGGATTTATGTAGCCAGAGATCAAAGTGCCAGAGGCTAGAGCAATCAGACATTGAAGAGCACAAAGAAGTATTGACAACAATGCAAAAAGGCAGAGTCAGCAGAAGCTCAAAGTTTTCAATTGACAGAGGCAATAATAGTCAGATACCTTGATGATAGATGCATCATACTCATTCAGGTTAGATGTTTTTTTTGTTTCTGGAGTTGCTGGAGTAACAACACTAGAGAAAAGTGTTGCATGCATAACATTCCAAAGGTTCACGATCGGGATTGAGTTGAATTCCTTTCTTGTTGAGAGGGAGTGTTGAAAATAGCAACAAGAAATGATAAAAATAGAATCTAGAATATTCCAATTTTATTTTTTGCTTGAATTAAAATTGTGAATTAAAATCGAATTTAGTGTCACCAGCTCCTTGGAAATAATTAATTGATTCATTATGGATTGATTAGTTGGATAAATTCAAGTTAGAAGTCCTTCTGAAGTCATGCAATAGTTATCCCTTAAATTAAGGAGATTATCCCTTAATCAAGGAGATAAGATTGAGTTATATTTGAGTTGTAATTAGTTAACTCAGTTTACTGAGTTAAGTCCAGTAAAATTAGTTTGAAACTGTTTGAGGAACTAATCACGAGTTATCAGTCAGTTGATGCATGCATGCACTCAACTCGTTTACTCCAGATAACTGAAGATTCCCTCATCAGAAACTCATGCATGTCTATTCTAAAAAAGACCCAGTTGAGCTAAGTTTCAAGGACAATTGCATGTTTTCTCCTATAAAGGAAATTCATGTATGTAGTCAAGGTAAGGTTCCTTGAGGATTGCGCAGTTTTGACAATGTGTTAGAGTAGTGTTACACTGGGTGAAGGATATCATCACAGAGGTAACTGTGCAAGGAAATAGGAACTTGGAGGGTAGAGGAGAAGGCTTGTGAGAAGCTTTGATTGCCTGTGAGAATCCAAGAGGATTGTATTGAGAGTTTGCTAGCTATGAGAGCTAAGGCTTTGTATAATTCTGATGTATTTCCACCAAGTTGTATGATAATACAGATAGTGGGGTTTTTAGCTGAGGCTTTCCTCTAAGTATTTTCTGTGTTTCATATGCATTGATTCTTATTCTTATGGTTATATGTGTTCAGCTCTGATTCTTCTTGATCTTTAAGCTTTCGCAAGTTTGATAGTAGAAGTAGATTATAGTATTTTTCTTTGGTATATTGCATTATCAAGTTAATATATAGTTAGATTTTCTACATGACCTTAGAGGTAGATTTGTAGAGAATTTGCAGAATTTCTACATGGTATAAGAGCTAGTTGATCTATAGAGAAATTTCTACATGGTATCAGAGCCAAGTTTATCTGAGGAGTGAATAGTATACTGAGAAGAGAATTTGAAGTTTGAAGTTCAGGGTTGCAGGTGCAAGTCGAATTCATATCATAATTCAAATCGAGATAGGACATTATGCGACTAATTACCCATGAAAGAAGTCGAAGAAGGGATCCTCCGATGGATCAGAAGGTAAGGCATTAACCTATCAGTTCGAAATGGACTTTACCCTCATCGCATGCATAATATAGTGTCATTGATGGTGGATTATGTTTATTATCTTGACATTGGAGCCCCATTCCACATGACTGATGATAAAAGTTTATTCAGTGCCTTAGAGGAGAAAGGCCTCAAGATGTGCATAGAGATGGGTGACGACGAAAGGTATAGTGTTTCAGGAGTGGGCATGGTTGCTTTTCAGAGGGAGCATGGACCTCCAATCACCTTGACAGATGTGAAATATGTGCCTGGACTAAAGAAGAACTTGGTATCGGTCACGATGTTGGAGGACAAAGGCTACGATGTTGTCTTCAGTAAAGGAACGAAGTTCCTTAGACACATCACCATGAGATAGGTGAAATAGGTCGGTTCACGAATTAAGAACCTCTATGCTCTTGGGGTTCAATATGCATGCAAAGCCTTGGGGAGCAAGGCAAATGTTAGAGACCTAGTGGTTGAGAGGGAGAGTAAATTATCTCTCAGCATGCAGCCCCAGAAGAAGTCTTAGAGAATTGTGGAGGAGCCACAATTGGGGAAGTGGGTAGAGGGATCACATGATGCCATACCTCCAGGTGTGAGGTGGGGCGATGTGAAGTGATAGTCTCAAGAAGGTTGAAATTGGGCAGGGTCCATTGAGAGGTTTTATCTCATGGATCATACCTAGTTACAGGAGCCCAAATTACATAGTAGCGTGAGGAATCAGTGGGATTGATGCAATGATAGGTCAAAGTGACACAAGCTAGAGTAGTCAGATACTGAAGAGTGCAAAGAAGGATTTACAACAATGCAGAAAGGTAGAGTTAGTAGAAGCTAAAAGTTTTCAGTTGACAGAGGCAATAACAGTTAGGTACCTTGATGACAGATGCATCATATTGATTTAGGTTGGATGTTTTCTTTGTTTTTGGAGTTGTTGGAGAAACAAAACTAGAGAGAAGTGTTGCATGCATAACATTCCAAAGGTTCATGATCGGGATCGAGTTGAATTCCTTTCTTGTTGAGAGGGAGTGCTGAAAATAGCAATAAGAAATGATAAAATAGAATCCAGAATATTCTAATTTTAATTTGTCCTTGAATTAAAATCAAATTTAGTGTCACCAGCTCCTTGGAAATAATAAATTAATTCATTATGAATTAATTAGTTGGATAAATTCAAGTCAGAAGTGTTTCTGAAGTCATGCAACAATTATCCCTTAAATTAAGGAGATTATCCCTTAATTAAGGAGATAAGATTGAGTTATATTTGAGTTGTAATTAGTTAACTCAGTTTATTGTGTTAAGTCTAGTTAAATTAGATCCAAACTGTTTGAGGAACTGATCATGAGTTATCATTCAGTTGATGCATGTATGCACTCAACCAGTGTACTTCAGATAACTGAAGATTCCCTCATCAGAAAATGATGCATGTCTATTATGAGAAAGACCCATTTGAGATAAATGTCAAGGATAATGTACTTTTAGTTGCATGTTTTCTACTCTAAAAGAAACTCATGCATGTAGTCAAGGTAGGGTTCCTTGAGGATTGCGCAGTTCTGATAGTGTGTTAGAGTACTGTGTGAGAGCACTGTTACACTGGGCGAAGGAGATCATCCCAGAGGTAAATGCAGAAGGAAATAGGAGCTTGGAGGGCAGAGGAGAAGGCTTGTGAGAAGCTTTGATTTCCTGTGAGAATCCAGGAGGATTGTACTGAGAGCTGGCTAGCTGTGAGAGTTAAGGCTTTGTATAATTCTGATATATTTCCACCTTTTATGATAATACATATAGTGGGGTTTTTAGCTGAGGCTTTCCCTTGAGTATTTTCTTTGTTTCATATGCATTGATTCTTCTTCTTATGGTTATATGTGTTCAACTCTGATTCATCTCGATCATTAAGCTTCCGCAAGGTTGATAATAGAAGTAGATTATAGTATTTTGATTTGGGATATTGCATTATTGGGTTAATCTACAGTAAGATTTTCTACATTATCTTAGAGGTAGATTTGTAGAGAATTTGCAGAATTTCTACATGGTATCAGAGCTAGTTGATCTATAGAGAAATTTCTACATGGTATCAAAGCCAAGTTTATTGGAGTAGTGAATAGTATACTGAGAAGAGAATTCAAAGTTTGAAGTTCGGGGTTGTAGTTGCAAATCGAATTCATATCATACTTCAAATCGATATGGGACGTTATGCGACTAATTGCCAATCAAAGAAATGTAAGAAGGGATCCTCAGATGGATCAGAAGGTGAGGGATTAGCCTCTCCACTCGAAATGGACTTTACGCTCATCGCATGCATGGTGTCATCGATGATGGGTTCTGTTTAGTATCTTGATAGTGGAGCCTCATTACACATGATCAGCGATAAAAGTTTATTCAATACCTTAGAGGAGAAATACCTCAATATGTGCATAGAGATGGATGACAACGAAAGCTATAGCGTTTCAGGAATGGGCATGATTGTTTTTCAGAGGGAGCATGGACCTCCTATCACCTTGACATATGTGAAGTATGTGCTTGGACTGAAGAAGAACTTGGTATGGTCACGATGTTGGAGGAAAAAGACTATGATGTTGTCTTCAGTAAAGGAAAGGTGTTCCTTAGACACATCACCACGAGACAGGTGAAGCAGTTCAGTTCACGAGTCAAGAACCTGTATGATCTTGGGGTTCAAGATGTATGCAAAGCATTAGGGAGCAAGGAAAATGTTAGAGACTTGGTGGTTGAGAGGGAGAGTAAATTACCTATCAACATGCAGCCCCAGAAGAAGTCTTAGACAATTGTGGAGGAGCCACAATTGGAGAAATGGGCAGAGGGATCACATGCAGCCATACCTCCAGGTGTGAGGTGGGACAATGTGAAGTGATAGTCTCAAGAAGGCTGAAATTGGGTAGGGGTCCATTGAGAGGTTTTATATCGTGGATTGTACCTTGCTACAAGAACCCAAAGTACATAGTAGTGGGAGGAATGAGTGGGATTGATGCAGTCAAAGATCAAAGTGACAGAGGCTAGAGAAGTTAGCTACTGAAGAGCACAAAGAAGGATTGACAACAGTGCAAAAAGGCAGAGTCAGCAGAAGGTCAAAGTTTTTAGTTGACGGAGGCAATAATAGTTAGATATCTTGATGACAGATGCATCATACTGATTTAGGTTGGACACTTTTTTGTTTTTGGAGTAGCTGGAGAAACAACACTAGAGAGAAGTGTTGCATGCATAACATTCCAAAGGTTCATGATTGGGATCTACTTGAATTCTTTTCTTGTTGAGAGGGAGTGTTGAAAATAGCAACAAGAAATGATAAAAATAAAATCTAGAATATTCCAATTTTAATTTGTCCTTGAATTAAAATTGTGAATTAAAATCAAATTTAGTCTCACTAGCTGCTTTGAAATAATTAATTAATTCATTATGGATTAATTAGTTGGAGAAATTCAAGTTAGAAGTCTTTCTGAAGTCATGCAAAAACTATCCCTTAAATTAAGGAGATTATCCCTTAATTAAGGATATAAGATTGAGATATATTTGAGTTATAATTAGTTAACTGAGTTAAGTCTAGTTAAATTAGTTCCAAACTGTTTGAGGAACTAATTATGAGTTATCAGTTAGTTGATGCATGCATGCACTCAACGAGTGTACTCCAGATAACTGAAGATTCCCTCATCATAAACTCATGCATGTCTATTCCTGAGAAAGACCCAGTTGAGTTAAATGTCAAGGACAATGTACTTTCAGTTGCATGTTTTCTCCTATAAAGGAAACTCATGCATGCAGTCAAGGTAAGGTTCCTTGAGTATTGTGCAGTTTGACACTGTGTTAGAGTAGTGTTACACTAGGTGAAGGAGATCATCCCATAGGTAACTGCGCAAGGAAATAGGAGCTTGGAGGGCAGAGGAGAAGGCTTATGAGAAGCTTTGATTGCCTATGAGCATCCAAGAGGATTGTACTGAGAGATGACTAGCTGTGAGAGCTAAGGCTTTGTATAATTCTGATGTATTTCCACCTTGTACGGTAATACATATAGTGGGGTTTTTAGCTGAGCCTTCCCCCTGACTATTTTCTGTGTTTCATATGCATTGATTCTTCTTCTTATGGTTATACGTGTTCAGCTCTGATTCTTCTTAATGTTTAAGCTTCCACAAGTTTGATAGTAGAAGTAGATTATAGTATTTTACTTTGGTATATTGCATTATCGAGTTAATCTACAGTCATATTTTCTACATGATATTAGAGGTAGATTTGTAGAGAATTTTCAAAATTTCTACATGGTATTGATGTTGGTTTAGATGTGTCCTCCAATTAAGATGAAGTTTATAATCCTTGGATGCTTCAATGACAATTGAGAAAGTGTAAGGTTTCTATCATTGTCCGGGAAAGGAAAAATCTATATTTCACTACTTTACATAGCATTCATCGAACCAAAATATCTACATCTATCATATAGCTTATTTTTTTTGGATTGGGTCCGATTTATTTTAAGCACGATCGAAGTTTCACTCCATACCATTTGAGTAAAAAAAGCCTAGAAATAAGTGATAATAAAATATATTTTGAAATTTTCCATTTATAGAAAAAAAGCATAAGCTATGTTGTAAGGCCTAGGAATAGGATTAGAGTCAACTCTTCATGGCCACAAAACTAAAACTATATTTCACTAGAGAGCAACAAAATTCCATTGTTCAATACATCATTTACTAGAAAGCTCATCTAACATCGGAGTCAAGCATGAGGTCACATTATAAGCACATGGAGAGAATCCTCTCTTCATTTGTTTTCTCATGTTTGTTGAATTATGGGTATTTAGGCATCTCTTAGGGCACTTGGTTCACTTTGCACAATTCCTCATAAAGGTTTTGAGCTTAGATTTTGTACCTGTAGATATGCTATTGACCCATCACTATCACTATTTTATTGCAAAGTGATGCATTAGTTTCCATTTTTTAGGAAATTTACTTCGGTGATTATGGGTGGGAAGTGCATGGGGTACCTGAGATAGATATCAAATCACCATATCAATGCTCCTAGGAGGTGATGCTCCATGACACTTGAGAGGTACTTCTGTCAGTAAAGGTTAGTAGAGGGACGTTAGTGTAGCTATTTCTATTACCTTCATTGGTTAGAGCGAGGACCTCATCATCTCAATTTGATATTTGAAAGGCCCATATACCCCTTTTTCTTTCCTATTATTATCTCTTACATTTTACTACAATTTTAAATATAGGTTGTGGAGGAGTGATGGAATTGGAGCTTGGTTTCTCTCTCAGACCTTATTTTTCCTATTTTTCTAGATGTATAATATCTATCATTATCTCATGCAATACACCATTTAATTTAGATACATGAGTCTCCTCCATATGTTAAATTTTTTTCACTAGGGCCACCATGAAGAGGGCCATGCTGTGAGAGATATCAATGACTTACACTTGTATCCTCATAAATATCAATTTTACTACATATTGAGGATATTTTTAAATAAAACCATCCACGATGGATAGGAATTTATGAATTCCTTTTGAAGACAATTCTTGGATCCTACAAGCTCCAACTAATACCCTAATGAATATTATTTAGTACCAATATGACCTATAAACTACAATGGATATTCCATGGGAATATTTCATCGCGATAGAACTTCTATATGTTTAAATACACACAAATAAACATAAGATGCATATTGGGAAACTCGTCATAAGAGAACACACAATAAAAGAGCTATTCTTGTTAGTTTCTCTCATTTCTTTAATTGTATGCAAGCACAAAGATAGGGGTACTCACTATGGAGTTGGCTTTGAATTTATACCCTAATTGGTTACTATAGAACCATATTCCTTATTATTCCCTTAAATCTCATCCCTAGATAATGTTCTCAATTATCGAGCAAGTGCAATACCAAGGAATGGACATTTTCCCTCGTGGTAGGCTAGTATTTAAAATAGCCTAAAAGTCATGTAGGGTTAGGATGTCTACATCCTAAAATCTTAATTAGTGTAAGGTTATGGATGCTCTATAATATTATTGAAAGTACACGTATGGTTAGTCCCACATATATGATTAATGGAGGATAACATGTTATCCTCTTAATACCATGGTGGCCAACAAGGTAGGTAAAATTTTAGGAGGCATATATTGTGCATAATTACTCAATGATGTGATTTTTGCATCACATTAGTGTATTGGTGTGTAAAATAGTGTCAATGGTTTGGGAAATGTGCTCATAAATTCTTGATCCCAAAATTCCCCATTTGATTCCTAAAAATGTCTAAAGATGGTTTCAAACCCTAAATTTCTAAATGGTGACCTACAACTAGAATGAGCCTTGTAAATCAATTCATCCAAATTTTCCACCTATAAAACACAAGATAAATGAAAAATTATATAATAATCCATTATAGGTAGTTTAAAAATATATTGTTTGGTGTACCAAATTCATAATTTAGTCAAATAGGTAAGACTCATCTACATTTCAAGAACTTGAAAATATCATAACTTTCTCATGCTAACTATTTTTTTAGAGTGTTTTTTCGAGGTTTCCTTAATTTTCACATCAAATTTATATTTGCAATTATAATTCAGTAATTTTTCATCCTTATGTTATTTTGATTGTATATCATCATTGTGACTTATGAGGTGGTTCATATTCCTAAATTAGTTAGTTCTAAAAATGACTATTAAAAAACATATGATGATTAATATTCTCAAGAGAAATAATATATAGTGGATTGTTAATGGAGGCATTAACAAACTAGTAGATGGAAAAGATGTGGTTGCACGATAATAAAACTATGAATATGAAAGTTTTATTCGATAAAATATATATAATAGCGTATAGGTAAATCTAAATAACATCTTTCATATGCATGGAATATTCTAGTCATAATGTGAGGCAAATATATTGATGTTTTTTCTTATTATCTAGAAAACAAAATACATGAAGTAGATCCTAAGGATTTTGAAATTATTGAGAAAATTCTTCCCAAATTCAATAGTTATAAAAGAAACTAAATAATTTTGGCTTTGATAGTAAGAAGAAAGATACAACACTAGTAAATAATACATTTCATTTAATTTATGATCTATTCCTTCAAACTAGAAACAAAGGAATTCAAAAGTCTCTAATATTCAAGTCTTTTACAAAGAATTATTTTTGAATAGGATATGCTACCATCATTATTTTAGATAATTGTTGGGAAGGAATGTTTGTATTATGGAATGAAGAATTCATACAAGCTTCCTAAGAAGGGAAATAAACCTAATGTTCCTAGTGCTTAAAAGTACCTTTGTAATGATGCTAATGAAGGTGCATGATGTTACATACCTAATATTTTGGATTATGGTATATTATAAGTACTATTATAAATATTAATTTAGGAGGAATCTGATGATTAATAGGTGAATAAGATTTTGGATTAAGGTATATTAAAGTACTCTTTTAAATATTAATTTAGGATAAATATGATGATTCATAGGTAAATAGGAAGACTTATTTTCACGTCTTGGAGGATGAAATTAGAGGTCACTTAATGTGTTTATGTATGGCTCACATCAATAAATAATTTTATGATGTTTGGAGGTATTCCTCTTTATCTTTTCAGTGGTATCAAAGTGATTGACATTTTTTGCATAACTCCATAATAGCATTTGTTGGTTGCATTTTCCTTCTCCCACCTCAGAGTATCAAGTTTTTTGCTAGCATTTATTCTTGATCTCATGATAATATCACACATGAAATATATCAAGCATGTTAATAAACTCACAACAACCTTGATGAAGCTATAATGGTCTTGATGTTTGGATGATCCAGGTGGATGTTGGTGGCCACCCACCTATCCCATTTGGACCCCCACAATTGTCTCTTTCAGCATTTTCAGTTCCTTAATTGTAGCACAACTTACTATTTTTAGCAGTTTTTCGGGTCCTGAACTTCCGGAGCCGTTTTGAGGCCCTAAACGACGTTTTTTGGGGAATCCAGGGGCAACATGAGTCCATGCAATGGACCGATGTTGCCCATTCCAACAATGATAGTGCTCGAATTGATCTTTCTAATGAGCTATTGTACGCGTCAAACGGAGATCATATGCTAAAGTTACGACCCCGGGAAGTTGATGTACCAACTTACCCCCAACGGGGCCCACAGTTTGGCGTTTCATCTCCTAGGGTTAGGTTTTGGAATGTGAAGGGT
>APFE031224189.1:61754-71828 GCA_000404065.3 Pinus taeda
TCAACTTGTCCTGACGATGAACCACACTAGTTGGTTCGAAACGCGTCGACAAAGGTCTTTCTATATGTGATTTTCGCCGAAGCTCTTCTTATAACTTGGATGGATCACAGAAGCCTCAATTCTACAACTATTGAATGTGTTTATAAAATTATTTGGATTTTATAATAATATGTATTCCATATCCTATATCTTAGAGAAGAGGTAAAATGTATGGTTTCTTAGAGCTATTGAATGCATTTATAACGCAATAAAAAAAACCCTTAAGCATGGGTTTATTCATTGGGGCTCAAGTAATCATCAAATATTTTCAAATAAGGTTATTGTTTCCTAGATACTAGGGGTTTCATAAAGTTTTATAGGGAAAGAGAAATATACTAATGGTATATATGGGTTTTTATATTGGCTATAAGTTATTCAAAGAAATTTCCCTTCTTTAGATCTAATAGATATGTCCCTTATTTAGTGTTGTATATATTATCTCTGCCTTTGTTTATATCTAAAGGTTTATTTTTACATTCAATTTTGTTAATGATTATATTTTTTGCACTACTGACATCATACATTGGACTTTTATATCCATCTTATTCCTCTCCCCCTTCGATTGTGATAGTGACTAAATGATTTGATTTTCCTAGCTATTCTAGTGTAGTTCTTCCTTATGCTTAATGATTGAGTCTATATATTCCACCTCTACCTCTATCTACAACAATGTACGCTCGATTCTTAAAGGCATCTTCTACTAATGTTCCATGCTAATTCTAGATTTAGGAGACAAAAAAATTCATTTTTTTTGTTTACCAGTTTGAATAAATTCTTAAAGTGACCATGGTGATGGTTAGGGTGTTGTTGAGGAACCAATGTCTTTACCCATAAGCACACAATTATAAATTCGTCCTTGAATAGGATAACAAACATAGGCATATAAACAAGTTATGGGTTAAATAGGTGCATTGTATTTATGGAAGGATTTTTATTCTTACATAATAAAGAATGCCTCATTGACATTGTTGAAAATTTCATTCATGTGTAATAGAGGGTGTTGGTAGAACAAGTCCACGACAAACGTACAAACTATTTTTCTAACATTGGTACTAGAGTTGTTCGATTCTCTTACCACTCCACTCTTGCATAAAGAACTAGTCTCATTTAGCCTTTGGCCATCAATCTTTTTCAACATTGTTGTTGTCACAATTGAAGTGTTTAGATACATAGTTTGGGAGATTCTTTATTTATTGTTAGGACTTTGGCCATTAAAAAACACATTCAAAAATAAAATGGAGAGAAAAAAAAAGAGATCATATAAAAAAGAAGAGAGAGTAAAGATAAAAAGAAAAAAAAGTATTTAAAAAAAAAGAGTTAAAATATTATTAAAAGAAAAACAGGAAAAATGAGATTCTATATATAATATATATATATATATAATGAAATAAAATTTTTGTTTTCTTAAATAAATTTAGAAAAATAATATATAATATATATATATATATATATATATATATATATATTATATATATAACAAAACAAAAAATGTTTATGTGCCGAGACAGGTTGCCACTCAACATAGCTCTCACACCATTAGTTTCTAGATCATTCCAGATCTCCATTTGAATAACATACAGGATTCTAGATCCTTCTTCTGCCTCCATAAATTTGTAATTTCTTTGGCCAAGGAATGCAAGCCAAGGCCCAAGCCTATTATGTAATGCTAAGTGATTTCTATTCTCTAGTGATTTTTTTTATCTATTCCGTTGTTTTTGACTGAGTAATCTTGTTGTTTCACCATTTGTCTATCTCTGAAATTATTCTCTACTATTGCCATCTAAGTCTTTGAGTATAAATCTGCTGTGTGCTATGTATGCTTTGATCTAAAAACTGGTATCAGAGATAGGGTCGAATATCAACTGAGCAAGCTGCTTAGTGCCATTGCCTTCCTCTGGCAACGTTTGTTAAAACGTTGGCTTTTACCTTTAGAGCTATTGAAGGATATGTCAAAGAAATCGGAAATCCCTGCAAAGAAGAGAGTCCAGGAAAGGGATCTGTCCAGGAAATCAGAAATCTCTGCAAAGAAGAGAGTCCGAGAAAGGGATCTGTCTAGAAAATAGCTGAGGAAAGCTGGAACTAAAAGATAGTTGCTACAAATGCCCGCCAGGACGGATGATGGTGTCTGCGCGCTTAGGACCCCGCGCCTTGCTGCGCTTCGGATCTCCCCTCTGCGCGCCTGCTCCTGGAAGCACTGCTGCTAGGCAGCCTTCCCCCTCTTCAACTCGCCTGGGCCTCCTGCCCTTTCTTTCCTCAGGGCCTCCTACCCTCCCCTCCCTCGGATCCTTCGCTGGAGCGCCTTCTGCGCTGATGCCACTGCCTGCTATGGATCCCCCCTTTCTGGATTCGGATGATCTGATGAAGTCCTTTGCTTCGCTCATCCCTGAGAACGCCTCGGAAAAAATCTGCCCTTCAGCTTCAAAATTCATTAAAAAACTAGATGAAATTCTGGAAGTCTCGCTCCCCCCAGCCCTACCGAGGAGAGCAGCTGTTGCGCTTGCAGAAAGAGGTCTGGTTGGCCAGTTCACAGGGCTATGGCCCTCTCCCCATACTGTCCAACGCTGGGTAGAAAGAAACTGGAACTCGATGGTCTAAGGAAAGATAGCAATAAGGTTCTGTGGAAGGGCGTTTTTCACCTTCCTCTTCGAAACAGTGGAGGATCGTAATCTCATCTTCCGAAATGGGCCTTACTTTATGGATACTCGAGGTCTCTACCTCAACAGATGGACCCCCGACTTCGATCCTGAGATGGATGTTCCCAACGTTGTCCCTGTATGGGTTCGCCTTCCTCACCTGCCTCTACACTGCTGGGGAGATGAATCTGTAAGAGCCATTGGGAACGCTGTGGGGAAATACATTGACAGATCGGAGCCAAAGGAGAACATGCATGCATGCGCTCGGATATGTGTAGAAGTGGATTTGGGAAAAGGGTTACTAGAAGCAATCAAACTTAAAGTCGATCAGTGGATGCACATACAGTAAGTGGACTATGAGCAACTGCCATTTAAGTGCAAGGTATGTCATGAATACGGACATTTTGCTAATAGATGCAGTAAATCTAAATCTTTAGACTCTGTTAACATTGTAGAAACACTAGAAGAAGCATGGGAAACTGTTAAGAGGAAAAAACCAAACCCCCCTTCAGGAACATCCTCGAAGGCCCCCTCTGAAACCCTCATCTCCCCCTCCCAACCCTTTGGAGCCGGACCTTCCCTCCCTCCCTCCTCCAACCCTTTTGAATCTCTGTCTGCAGAGGACCCCCCTTCCCCTCCTCCCTCCCCGAAAGGCCCCATGGAAACCCCCTCCTCCCCCTGCAGAGCTCCCCCACCCCAATAGTTGGAAGAATCCTAACTAGGAACAAATCGAAAGAAAACATCACCTCCACTGACCCTCCAAGAAAAGCAGGAAGGAAGTCAAACAAAGAGATAAGGGATGAGGCAGCTGCAAAAGAAATGGCCATGGGGACCCAGCAGCCAATGGATTCATATTTAGACAGGACCAAAGGAAGTGGAGAGAAGATGAAAGAGAAATCCGGGGTCCACAACAAAAATGGTAAATGATGATTTTGGTCTCTTGGAACTGTAGGGGGATGGGCTCCTCCCTAAAAGCTAACGCAGTCCAAGACCTTATGAAATTAGAATATCCAGACTTCCTCCTACTCCAGGAGACCAAAATCACTGAACAAGAATTCCAAAATAGTATGAAAAGAAGTAGAAATTATAAAGGAATAGCTATGAGCACAATAGGAGCCTCAGGTGGAATAGGGACAATTTGGGACAAAAATAAATGGAAACTCAAAGATTGCAGGAAAAATAGATGGTGGATCAGGTTAGACATGCAAAGCTCAGTCACGACAGAAGAGTACTCTATATATAATGTCTACGCCCCTCCTCACTTCAGAGATAAAGCTTCTTGCTGGGAGTCAATCTCCCTAGACCTTTTGACTGCCCATGGAAGGAACATCTTCCTGGGAGGAGATCTGAACTTAATTAGGAGTGTTGAAGAGAAGATGGGAGGGAATTTCTATGCTGACCCATCAAGAGAGGCATTAGAAGAAATTATTCAAACACAGTCTAGTTGACATCCCTCCCAAAAATGGGCGCTTCACATGGTCAAATAAGAGGACAGGTAAAAACAACATCAAAGAGAGGCTGGATCGGATATTGGCTCAAGAGAGAATAGTGGCTAATTTTCCAAGAATACAAAGCACAATTATCCAAGGCTTCATTTCAGACCATAAGCCAGTGGCTCTACAATTGGACAAAGGGGAAAATATGAGACTAATTCCCTTTAAATACAACAAAATGTGGGACAATAGAGAAGACTTCAGAAACCTGATAAAGGATCAATGGGCAATGGACATCTCGGGCTCCCCTCATTTCATCTGGGAAACCAAGCTTAAACTTCTTCGGACTGCCATCAAGCAATGGGCTAGGCAATACGCAGTGGAGGAAGGAAAAAAGAAAATCGATCTCCAAGCGAAACTAAATAAGTGGAATCAAGAAAAGGAAAGCGTCCAAGTTACTGAAGATGATCAAAGAACAAAAAACGAACTGTACAAACAGAACCGACTGGAAGAGGAAGAACAAAGATAGAAATCAAGATGCCTCTGGCTCAAATCGGGTGATAAAAATACCTCTTTCTTTCATAATAGCCTCAAACTAAGGCGAGCAGGGAATAAAATTGGAAGGATAATGGTGGATGGAAGGGTTGTAACAGAACAAGAGAATATCAAGGAGGCAGCGTCCCGACATTTTCAAACTCTCCTAACTGTTGATCCTCATTACCCGGAAAACCCGGATTTCCTCAGTATAATCGAGAACAAGATCTCAGAAGCCCAAAATGCAGACCTGGACAAGGAGATCACGTTGGAGGAAATAGAATGGTCTCTACATAGCATGCCCTTAGACAAGGCTCCAGGGCCAGATGGTTTCTCAGTGGCCTTTTACAGAACTCACTGGGAAATTATCAAGAAGGATTATATAAGAATGGAAAAAAACTTCTTCACCAAATGCAAAGGGCAGCAGCATCAAATCCTCCCATCTGGCTCTGATCCCCAAAGACCCTAACCCTCAATCCTCTGATAGATTCCGCCCTATATCATTGTGCAATGTATCTTACAAAATCATCACTAAAATCTTGGCAAACAGGCTTAAAAAAATTCTCCCTTCTCTCATTTCTGAAAACCAAGGAGGCTTCGTCCCTAGGAGGCATATAACGGATAATGTAATTCTCATACAGGAGGCAATCCACAACAGTATGTCTAGAAAGGAAAGGGGCATGATCATTAAACTTGACATGGTGAACGCCTTTGACCGGGTTAACCATTCATTCCTTCAGGCCGTCTTGAAGGCTTTCGGCATCTCTGAACACTTCATTAACAGGGTCATGGAATGCATTTCCTTCAACTGGACTGCCCCCCTCATCAATGGTAGGCCCGGTATCGCCTTCAAAAGTTCAAGAGGCTTGAGGCAAGGATGCCCGCTTTCTCCCTTTCTCTATATCATCATGGCTGAAACTCTAAGCCTACATCTAGAGAATAAATGAAGGATAAAGGAAATAACAGGGATCGATATAGTCCGAGGGTCCAAAGGGATTAACCAATCCCTATTTGCTGATGACACCCTCTTAATTGGAGGCACTTCAAGCCTTATGGTTCGAAGGTTCAAGGAAACGCTGGACCTCTTCCTCCAAGCTTCTGGAGGTAAATTAAACAACAACAAATGTATGATCTACACTTGGAATGTCCCAAGATACATAACCCAGAGAATCTCTTTAATCATGGAGATCCCTGCCCAAGGGAACTGGTCCCACTTTATGTATTTGGGGCTACCTTTAGCCAAGGATACAATCAAAACTGAGATATGGGTTAAATTAATTGAAAAATTGAGAGGGAAGCTTCAGAGCTGGGGAGTGTATTGGCTTAACTTAGCAGGCAGAACAATTCTCATTAAGGCCATCCTTTCATCCCTCCCAATCTATCAATTCGCCACCACTCTTGCTCCAGTGAGCATCCACAAGCACATGGAGCTGATAATTCGAAGTTTTCTGTGGCAAGGAGGAAAGCAAGACACAAAAAGTTCATCTTGGTCAAATGGAGTAAGGTCATTCTCCCCTTAGCAAAAGGAGGGCTCGGAATTAGAGTTCCAAGGCTAGCAAACATGGCTATGGGCTTCAAATTAATCTGGAGGATTCTCAGTGAGAGAGGTGCTTGGTGGACAGAGATCATCAAGAGAAAATATCTGAATGGGGCCAACAACAATATCCTCACAGAAACCATTATTGACAGACAAAGTACTCCAGTGTGGAAGCTGATCAAGAAATCTCTCCTCCAATTCAAACCTCTTATCTCACGAGCTCCGGGCAATGGGAGAGGTATCAGCATTTGGAAGGACAAAATTATGGGCTCGGAGGCTAGAGGATCTATTCCAAATTTCGGGCCCCTGCAACGATAGATGAACGAGGCAAACCTCAAAACTCTCTATGACATCTCTCTCTGGGATCAAAACTGCTGGAAAGGTTGGAAATTTCTCACCCTCCCCAATGACCTCATGAACATCTGGACAGAACTCAAGTCTTCTCTCATTGGCTCAGCCCCTATAAACTGATTGTCAGAAGACAAGTTCGTTTGGGATCCAAATGGAGGCTGCTACACGGTCAAAGAGGGCTATAGAGCCCTCCAAAACGCCTCAGCAATAAATAATTGGTCTCTTCACAAGGTAGTTTGGAGAGTTGAATGTCTGCCAAAGGTTAAACTGTTCAATTGGACCCTCCTTCATGGCAAAATTCTTACTGCTGAAAACCTAAGGAAGAAGGGCATCCAAGGCCCCTCAATTTGCTGCATGTGCAGGGAGGAGGAGGAAAGCAGTAGCCACCTCTTTATAGAGTGTCCCTTTGCAAGGTCTTGCTGGAATCTCATTACCAGCCCTCTAATCATTGGCGACCTCCCCAATCAGATCACCCTCCTTCAGAAAAGATGGGAGAAAAGCTTTCCCCAATCTAGCACAAGAAAGAACCTAGCTACAAGGATGTGGAACAGTATCCCCTCAAATATTTGCTGGCAGATTTGGCTCGCCAGAAACAAGTGCATTTTCAACAACATGAAGCCAGATATTTCTAGGACTCCTGCTAAAACAATTGCACTAGTTACAGAGACCATTGAAACAAATGGGATAATCCAGGCAGATCAGGAACTGATAGATGCAAGTGTAAAAGAGTGGATGAGCAAATTCAAGTATGAAACAAGAATTCAAAATAAAGAATACAAAGGAAAAGGAAACCTGGATTGGAAACTGAGAGGAACTAAGGAAGAAGTCAATAACTGGATCCAAAAGCAAAAAAGACCCACCCTCCATTTCGATGGGGCTTCAAAAAATAATCTGGGCCAAGCTGGAGCCGGAGGAATTATCAAAGATTCTCAGGGGAAAACCATAGTCAAATATGAATGGGGACTAGGTTGCATGACCAACAACAAGGCTGAGGCCTACAGCCTCCTCCTGGGGACCTCTATCGCCAGAAATGTAGGCCTCCAAAACCTTCTTATCATGGGCGACTCAGCAATTATAATAGCGGCCATGACCTCTGGGAAAGATTTCAAGCAAGTGGCACTAAACAGCATTAAAGGCAGAATAATGGAGATCATCAGAAGCATCAGCGATGTCACCTTCAAGCACGTCCTCAGGGGAAACAACACAGAGGCGGATGAACAAGCGAACAAAGCCACGGGCAGGAGGACAGGTCAGGTCAAGGAAAATGATGAAGTTTACAAAAAAGCCATTCCATAGGCAGGCTTTCCCCATTCCAACGCTCTTGCAAACAAGTCACCTCAGGAATTACCTTCTAAGTACTTGGTCATCTCCCAAATCTCCCTCCTCACTCTCAAATCCCCTCGGGACCCCAACCTGACAGCAAAAGAATCTAATCCTCTCTCAGGATCCGGGCATGATCACTAAGCACTGTCTCCTCATGATACAGCCTCTGAGCAGCGCAACCATTTCCAGGGCGTGTGATCGAGCCCATCCCCTCTGCAAGCTCTTTGACATCAGAGACATCATTTCTGAGGATCTCTCCCCTCCCAAGACTAGATCCGCTCAGAACTGGATGATGCATCGAGGCAATCTCTTTGTTTCTATTTATTGCTGCCTTGCTATTTGTCTTTCCACAGTGCATATCAATGCAAGGCTCCATCTCAACGATCTCTCCAAGCGAAGGCTCCTTCCTGAAGCGTCCATCTCGTTCTGGGATCCAGTGCTCTGCCTCTCATTTATGGTAAATGATAGAGTTTGCTCAGTAGTTTTACTTGTAACTGACCTTCTGTGTCTTGACAGTTGCAGAGGCTCCGGGTCAACTTCGCAGGCTATTTTCTTCAACATTCAACGCTCTCCGCTTCCCTCTCCCCTGTTCCCACTCCTCTGCAATAGCGTTTTTCTCCCAGACCTTCCTCTTCTCTAAGATCCCCATCTCTCGCCTCCCTGCTCTACTTCTTGCAATCTGTTAAGTAACATGGCGGACCATCAGGATCAGCAGAATCATAAGGAACCAACAATCAATCTTGACAGACTCTTCAGTAAAGAATGCACTATGTGCAAAGCCCATACAGTCATGATCAATAGATACGTTAAGCATTTCAATGAGCTGAAGGAAGACTACGAAGCAGACAGCAGATCAAAGTGGAAGAAACTTGAGAAGCAGAAGGAAGAAATCGAAAATCTGAAAGGAAGATGCAGCCACCTGGAGGAAGCTGTTCAGCAAATTAGATCCCTTACTCAGAGCCATCAAGCTGAGACATCTACAAGAGCTAGTTCCAGGAGAAACCCAATGCCTGATGATTCGGTCACTCAGAAACTTCCCTAAGAATATATGGTCTGTCAATTTCGTAGGATAGGTGGTGTGTTTGTCAGGCAATATAGCCGTTTTCTTTTCAATTTCAGTCATAGAGGCAGATTCGAGGATAATGGGTCTGCGCACCCGGTTTTGATCCTCTTTGCCCAAACCTCTGATAACTATGTACTAGATCTATGGTTTTGAATTTTATAATACAAAAGTAACCGACTCTGTTAAAAAAAAAAAAAAGATAGTTGCTACAAGAAAAACATGGCCGTGGAGATCCGTACGTGTTGCTGGAGTTTGAAAAGTGGATATCCGTGGAGATTGGAGTTGAAATGTGGTGTTCGTAAGTTTTTTTTCACATCAACCTCGCATGTATACGTCAAGTTTTTTCTTAAACCAACATATGTATGTGTGAAATGTGAAAAGGTTGAAACGTTATATATGTTTTTATATTTATTATGAAACATATATAATTATATGTTGGAATTTTGGAAAGTATATTTTAAAAAGGAGTAGGAATTTTGAAAAGGGTATTTTAAAAGGAGGAAGGTCATTATTACTAAATTTTAAAGAGTAATAGTTAAAGTTTTATTTTTAAGTGGGGCATGAATTTGATTGAAAATGGAGACAATAGTTACAGATATGGAGAAGTTGAGCGGGGCTAATTTTGCCCTATGGAAATCATAGATGGAGGATATACTGATTTTAAAGGATCAGTATTTGCGGATTGAGGGCACAACAAAGAAACCCTCATCAATGACAAATAAAGAGTGGAATAAGCTAGATAGAAAGGCGATTGCAACAATCTACCAATATTTAGCAAATAATGTTTATTTCAATGTGTCTAGAGAAAAGACGACAGAAGGATCATGGAAGAAGCTCCATGATCTATATGAGAAGAACACGACATCAAAAAAAGTGTTCTTGATGAAGAAGCTTTATAATCTCAAGATGAAAGAGGGTGCTTCAGTTGCTGAGCACTTGAATGCATTTAATATTATTACTAATCAACTTGCCTCTGTTAAAATTATTTTAGATGATGAAATTGGAGCCATATTGTTGATGTGTTCTATGCCAGACAGCTGGGAAAATTTAATTGTAGCTATGAGCACTTCAGCAACTTCAGGGGCCTTGAAGTTTGATGATGTTAGCAGCAGTTTAATGAATGAGGAGCTACGACGCAAGTCAATTGTAGAAAACCAGGGA
>APFE031224195.1:0-19929 GCA_000404065.3 Pinus taeda
TCCATTCATCAAAACCACCTCGGAGGGCGCAAAAGTGCATGTTCTGAGGACGAGTTTTTGAAAAATCTCCGGAATCTTCTCTAAATGCATGAGAAGGGTTTAAATACTGCTAACTAATTAACTTGATTACATAAATTTGGGATCCGGTTTTCAAATGACCGTCCCTTTGATAAAGCAAATTATTTCTAAAATTAAATCTAACTTTGAACTATTTCTGTATTTTCTCCTTAGTGCTGTAAGTGTGCAACATTCGTCTGAGAAGAGTCGGTTGGTTGCCTTTCCCTTTGTGCGTGTTTATAAAAGACAGAAGTAACAAGGGTCGGCACCAATGTTTTGATAAGCTATCAGATATTTTAGAGAATCTCCCGCTGACTGAGTGTATACTTGGTAATAACTCAAATTTTCCTCAAACTGGATCTGCTTTTGCCATTTCGGTTTTCTGTCTTCGCGAATGACTTGATGAGTCAGAAGACTTTACTTTTCATTTTGGGCTTTTCTGTCGTGTAAGCTTCAGGTATCTTTGTAATCGTGCTTCTTTTGTGCGCCTTTGATTCTGAGTTTCAGATGGCCTATCGGTCGTTAGCATCTACTGAGTGATACCCTGGAACCTGTATTCCTATCGTATGTGGTTCCTACTTCTGAAGAAGTCTCTTCTGTGTTCTCCGAGTATCGATGCTTTCCTATTTTCCTTAGATGTTTCCTACAAAACAAATTACTCCATTTTATCTCCTGTTTTATAGTTTGCATAAAGGAAAAGAGTAAATGAAAATAAATATTGATATGAAAGCTTCAGATCTTGCGTGTGTATAATCATGACATTCAAAGTGAACCGACTCTTCGAAAAATGAAAAGTAGCCATTCGTACGATCATTAATTTCTTTTTACAGGCGCGCACCTAATTCTGATTAATGGATAGCTTTCCTTGAATGTTGTGCTGAGCAAGATTCACGCTTATCGCAGATCACAGATCGCAGATTTGTATTATAACATTGTGGTATCGCAATATCGGATCATCGCAGATCGCAGATTATGGATCAGAGATCGCAAATCGCAAATCGCGGATATTAGTCATTGCATCTTACTCTATGTGGCTGCTGCGATATGCGACGTCGCACATCGGCCGTCAGGGATTTCTTAAGCTTCTCCTTTTAAGAGCGCTTATGGTAAATGCGATGCGATGAATTTAGCATCGCTTCTTCGTGGTTTGATATGCTCACAAAAAGAAGTGTTTCCTTTGCTTTGTTGTGATAAGATTCTAAGGAAAAACAAAAATATTCATGGGGATTTTGTTTGAATTTTTTACTAATGGTCCCCCATTTGCTTGGTGTTGTAGCTTATACCAAACAAAAGAGTGGGGGTTGTTGGTGACCACAACAGAACCTTAGATGATATCATTGTTTTTGTAGACTCTTGGGAATACCCAGTGGATTTTCTAGTCCTCAATCCTAATAGTAAGTTTGAGGGACACCCTTTGATATTAGGAAGACCATGGATTTCCATTGGAAATGGATAAATTGGGTGTCGAACTAGAAGCATGACCATTAGGTTCCAAAGCGTTCAAAATACAACATCTAGAGGTCTAGGCTAGAGACGTATTCCGGCATCGTAAAGCCTAGTAACTGTTGTTTTCATTGTTGTTGGGTGATTCCTCCACTCTGCGATGGAAAGTTCCAATGCGGACTTGTGCTCCCACGTACCATCGAGTATATTTTGGGAGATCACAATAGGCTGCATCCTTTATCCTTAAGAAGCTGTGTCTGCCGCCCTATCGATCGCAATGCACTAAACACAGCATTAGGGAAGATTGACTGCCATACCGTAAAAAGTATTCTATAGTTTTGTGATTGGTTTGGTAATCCTCTCTGCCTAGATCTCTAGAGAAGTCCATTTTTCTCCTTTTCATACTCCTTAAAGGAAAAGGTCCTTTGAGCACTTGTCACTTCAGGCTTAATAAAAATCGAAGGTGACTAGAGTCATCTTTTGTTTTTTTCGACTCTTTAAAATTGAAAAAACAAGTTGTGTCAAAGCATCTAAAAATTTATTTTAATCGGAATAACATCACAAATTCCCTTGTTGGTCTTTAGGTTGAGAAAATGGAGTCTACCAAACAAGGATTTCCCCTTGGAGGAAATCCTAGTCCTTTCTCTTCTTGGGGAGATGTTGGTGCACCCCATATGGCCACTTTGCCACTTCCAGGGTTGACAATTGGTTTGCCTGTCTGGCTCTTCTCTACCTCGGTCGTTCATAATCCCGTAATTCCTGAATAGTCAAGTTAGTAACTAGATGACACTAGAGTTGCCTCCCAACCTTCTACTTCATCTGATTCTCCTCTCCTCCTTCCTCTTCGCTTGATAAAGTCGATAAAGCTAAAAATCAAGTGACTTAGAAGAAGAAGAAGCAGAAAGAGAAAAAGGAAAAGAAGAAAAAGGAACCAAAATCGAAAGGGGGCAACCAAGCGTCATCTAGCGAAAATCCTCACACCGCACTGTCGAAACCTAAATCTCCTTGTGTCATTTGCAATGGAGACCACTTTCACCGAGATTGTCCCTACATCTCTCACATCTTAAGGGACTGGTGTCCTCGTTTGCACAATCCGGTGGCATCAACCTCACAATCATGTTGAATGCACACCATCAACCAGTGAAAGTGAAGCACATGGACAGAAAAGGAATCCCAGATTTCCTTGTAAATTGTGTGAAGGAAATCACGCCGTCCACCATTGTCCCTTCCTTGACAAGGCTAAAAGAGTTTTGGATGACCGCTCTAATTCACCGCTACAGCTTCCTCCCAGATATAAAAAACTCTTGCCAAGTCCTCCACCGGTTGAAAATCTGGCTGGCCCATCATTATGGTCGGCCAAAACATCTATCATTGAAAATCAACCCTCTGAATCCATACCAGACAAAAGTCAAAAGGTTGAGATGGCAGTTCACCCGGTCTTGCCTTTAGAGTGCTCATATTCGAATGATACCGTCACTGAAGAGAAAGAGAACGAAACCGTTCAAATTCTTTTCATCAACACAGACTCTGATGAACTTGGGGGCAGTCCTCCCATTCCTTTATCGTAGGAAGGAAGTTCATCAAAGTCATATCCGACCGTCTATTCGGTCCCACCACCAAGCAACCTAGTCGTTTCCTTTGACTGGAATCTACTAGGTAGACCCTGTTTACCAGCTAGTGTACCATTTAGAATCATTTTACAAGCTCACAGAATGGTTATGGATGGTACCATCATCGATGAAGGGGCTTCTGTGAGTATCATTTCCTCAACTTCTTGGAAAGCTCTTGGTTCGCCATCGCTTTTGCCTGAAAGGAGAAATCTGACAGGCTTCGACAAAGGAACCAGTCAACCTTTAGGGATCCTTCCAAATGTGCCCATTACTTTGAGAAGGGAAACCATTCACATGAATGTGATGGTAGTTCAAGGACCCTTGGATTATAATATACTCCTTGGACGCGACTATATTTATTGCATGGGAGCCGTCGTCTCCTCACTCTTTAGAGTAATGTGTTTTTCTCACGAAGGTAGAATGGTCAAGCTCGTAGACCAAATGTCATTCCCCAGTTCACACATTGCAAATAGTCAAATGCCATCCCTAAATGGTCTCTTAACACAAGGAATGTCTCATCGATCCCCAGTCCGTCCACCTGATGAGCGCGAGTGATTCAAGAGGATGTGACTGAAACCCAGGGGGCATGCACCCTGGTCTGTTTCGGCAAGAAAACCTTGGGTATAGAGTGGATTTCCGCGAGGGATACATGACTAGTCTGACACACCCGTCCTCATAGGAATGGGATTAGGCTGGAATAAGATACCTTCGTTAAGGTTATGCTGAGTGGCATGCGGTTGTACCACTCCCCTTTGTCTATTTTGGTAGACATCGCTAGGGAAGCTTTCTGTCTACTACGCAGATGGAACTTTCATGGTAACCTGGAAATTTTTTGCTATGCCTAGGGTCATGCAAACCTTTCCACATGCAAGCGAAGAGCAAATATTTACTTTTTAAATTTGTAGGACCTCTGACCCTTTAAACTCGTAAGGCTAGTCGTTTCTTAGCTTGCATAAAGAAAGGATTCGGGGCAAAGCTTTAAAGATGTAAGCCCCTTCAAAATAACATCTTGAATGAGACATCCTTATCATACAACTGGCGAGCAGTGTTACCGCAGGGTTCAAGCTGATTAAAAAATAAACCAGCCACAAGCAGTTTAAGCGCATAGTTCAAGCTCATTAAAAAATAAACATAAGTCATGAGCAAGTCTTTCCCCCAGCGTTTAAGCTCATTAAAAAATGAACCAGTAAATAACCATTGTGAATGCCTTATCGCCAGCTTTTTAGCCTTGGTCATGTTCTCATCCTCACCTCCACTCTGTTTTTAGCCGATCATTGACCCCCATATGATTTTTTACCCCTTTGAGGAACATCTATGAAGAGTGATTCTATTAGCCATCCTTGTGACACTGTCGTGTTTGGAAAATTCCAAATCTTACCTGGAATTAGCTGCTACTCAAAACCATCACTCATTCCTCAAAAATGAGTCTCCTTTAAGCTCTTTTCAACTAACTCGTAAAACATGAAAAGCCTTCTGAGCGATTGGCCTCTCCGGCTCGTTAAAGTCATTGGAAGTGCTATCCCTCCTCTAGATTTTAATTTTTTTGGACCTGAGGAATTATTACACAAAAAGATCGAGCACTTGTCTTGTTCAGCTTGTTAAAACTATTGAAAATTCATCCCTTCTGTATTATTTTATGATTTTTCAGGCTTAAGGGATTACATGATGAAAAAGAATCGTTGGAGTCTCCTTTCCATTCCTTTCAAACTCTCTAAAATTGAAAGGGACCGAGTTATCTTTGTCGTTAAACTCGTTAAAACCTAATAGCAAGAAACTCGTCCAAATGGACAAGAACGAGTTTCACTGTCACTAGGCTCGCTAAAATATAGCGACAGGTTCGCCCGAGGGGTAGATTATAGAAAAAGCATATGTTATCCTCCTCAAGCTTGACAAAAATAAAGAGGTACCAGTTAGCAATGACTGGGGAAAATTGGGAAGAAAACTTGAAAAAGCTTTATTGGTAGCAAGTCGCTCTTGAACATGACACTTTCCTTCCGCATCCATGGCGGGTTGGGTTGTTCCGTTTACTGGTCATCACCATTGGTCCATCACACCATCCATATTTGGGGTTAACGATACCAATCTATCGTCAGTGTTTCCGATATGTTCAAGAGAAGTCATTTAGACAATTCACCTGTGTCTCACCCACTGCAATACATTCATGCTCCATTCCTTCATGACCGCCACCCTGAACCCTGTATCGTTAGAATTTTTTCACCTCCAAAATCATTTGCTTCATTCCTTGTCATTGATATGGGATTCATTAAGGCCCTCCTGTGACGGGTCACTTCTTGTCGACATCAGCTCATTATCCAATAAGTTGACTTAGGAACAACCCTTTCAGTACTTTGAAGCTTGGATGCCTCAATGGCAAGTTTCTCACTTTCGGTGACAGGTTTACGTCAATGGGCTTCGACCGAGAGATTTTACTTGGTGTTCGAGGCCAAGTCCTTTTTCACACCACGTGAATTGTACTGTAGTAACTTGAGGGTCATTGTCATTATTGGTGATTCCTCTCGTGCTTGTTAACAACTTACATCATTGGCTGGTAATCAGGTGATGTCTTTCCATGTTCGACTCCAGAACATTTTTCACATGGATTGACTTGTACTCCAAGTGAAGATTGAACAAGTTTTGAAGACCTCGGATCTAGTTTCATCCATCCGCGCTGCGATATATTGAGGAATATAAAGACATCAAGTGTACATCATTGTCGAACAGATGATCATCCAAATCAAAGGATGATGAGTCTAAATCATCAGTCTGCCACACAAATGATTGTCTGTCCTATGTACATGAAAATGAATTTATAAAGTTGAGCATGGGAATGCCCGCCTCAGCTAGATCATGAAAAAATGTTGTCAAAATAATGTATTGTATTATATCTTATTATAGGTCGCCTCCCAGCTTGAAAAAACCTCAGATCCTCATAGTAAAGCATTTCACCCGACATCAAAAATATTAACGACCTCATGCTTTAGTGGGCAACTGTGATAGAAATTTTTGGGCACTTCAAACCCAATCATAAATGTCCATAAACTGAGGGCTCCTAATTCCCTAAAAGTGTTGCTTCACTGCCTAAAGGAACAAGGTTAGCTGATTACATCATCTCCCAGAAGTTCTCCACTGAAAACTGCTCATAAATGGTCAAAACTGGACCATACTGAAAACCCAGTGCAGAGGGTGTGATGCATATCACCTTCCTAGTGTACAAGGTTCGATGCATACTGAATGGCTCCTCTGTAGGGTGCGATGGTCGGGAATGGACAAACGGTAGGGACAAAAGGCGAGGTGGAAGATCATGGAATCTTCCAGAAGCTTCCCCTCTAACACTTGCCTCTCTGTTTTGGACCAGGGATGAGTAAGAGATCATCATTCCCCAAGTGGAAGCAAGAACTAGCAGAGAGAGGACACTAATCAAGACCCCAGAAGATGACTCACCTCCCTATAATAATCTATATATGGATCCCTCATCACAGAGATCCAGAGGCTGGAATTTTGTATCTTATAGAGAAGTGTTGTTGGTTTTCTGCTGTACATTCATAGTGTTGGGTGATCTAAGCTTTACTTGAGGTGAAGAAGGGCTTTCTAGCTGGAGGATGATGCTGGGTCAAAATATATGGTTATAATCCTCTTGCTACTTTTCATCTTAATAAAGCTATTCAAGTTTCCTCCATATTCTTGTATGTTTACTTATATATGCATTTGTATGGTTAACACACATCTGGTCCTGTGTTATTTATGAATATAGATCTTTGTTCTTTGATAGTAGTATGTTGCTGTGATTCCACAGGTGCTCTTTGAAGCTGGGAAGATGAAGAAGAAGCGGAAAATCTCTATCGGGAAGGAGAGGAAATCAAGCGCAAGACTAAGGTTGGTCTCCTTTGTTCCACTCCTATCTATTTTCATAAAGGAAAGCGAAAGTAGACTTGTTTGTTTCTAAGATAGCTACTAGTCTTAGTGGGAATAGCAGCATCCGAGTGGACACTATTCCTGGTAACAGCAGGGTGTCGAAGGAGCGCGCGGAGGTTATCAGGGATGTTGATGGGGCCGAGGAGGAGGACCTGGTAGAGGTTGCAGTTAGATTATCTGCTACAAATACAAACAACTATGGCACTACACGTGAGAATGTTAGAATCAGACACGCCCATCATGAAAATACTACAGCCAGTTTGACCATACTATAGAAGAGTGCCCAGTGATGATAGCTAAAATACAAAAGAATAAAGTGAAGCCTACGCAGAACTTACAGATGATGAGAGTTGAGCCCTATGAGGAAGATCAAAGCGTGAATATAGTGCTGAGAAGTGGAATAACAACTAGCAATGATAAAGGTAAACAACTTGAAGAGGACGGATGGGTCCATAAGGCCCTAAAGAAGGAAGTCGTCTTTGATCTAAATCGTGATAAGGAAACTTTTATGGAAGCCAAGAAAAGCTTCATTCAGGTGTCCACCTCAGAAAGTTAAGGCAAGGTGTAAGAAACGAGCACGCCTGCAGAGGTTGATCCCTCTGTACTTAATATGTTTTTGGAGACCTGCATAAAATTGTTGACTATAGCAAAGTTGTGGAAGGCCTGCAAGAATTAATAAACAAATGCACGAGGAAAGAGAAGGTCCATGATGGACATGGGGTGGTCAGAAATATTGGAAAACATAAGGCAAGAACGAGGTGCGAGATGAGGCTCACAACGTAAATAAGTTATTATGAGATGGACCAGGTCATCTTGGATTTGGGGTCTGATGCGAACGTATTAACAAAACAAACATTGGAAAGAATGGGGAGACCTACGTAGTGGTGGTCTCCGATTCAGCTTAGAATGGCGAGCTAGTAGAAAATCATCTCCATGGGATGATTATATGGAGTAACCATTGATATAGAAGGTGCGAGAGCGATGGCCAACTTTGAGGCTATAGATATCGTCGATGACAATAATCCACACCTTGTGCTCTTGGGAATTGATTGGGCCATTGATATGAATGGGGTCATCAATTTGAAGAAGAGGACAAGGTTATTTGAAAGAAAATCGTTTCGGATGGTAGTACAGTTGGACCCTACAGAAGAGGCATGCTATACTGAACCAGTCCACGATTGTGAAGAAAGTGATGACGAACTGGATCAAATCTACAAAAGAACAGCGTGGGATCAACACTGGATCAATCCGACGGAAGATGGGAGGATTGCATGGGATCAGAAGAGTTCTTGCACCTCTAATTCAGATGAGGAATTAGAGAATTGGCAAAATCACTTGCATGAAGTATCTACACTATGATGCAATATGATGACAAAGTCATTGCACTGTGTTTCGTTGGAGGTAAGGAAATTACCCTATTATGATGGTTTAACTGGCGTAAATTTGTTTTTGGATGAATTTGAGCACGAAGTCCCTGAGGATCACCGCTTCCAAGCATTAGAGTTGGCATTGTTTACTCCGCTTGCATGATGGTGGGGAACACATAAGGCTAGCTTTGCTATATGGTGAGGTTACAAAAGAATAATGAAGTTGCGGCATGGGTGTGTTAACACTAGAATGATTGAGAAATATAATGGAAGGGACGATCCACACAATCACCTAGCAAAATGGACTAAAGCATGGAGGACAAAACCACATCCAGAGTGGGTACACATATTTTGCCATACTTTGGATACAATTCCCATGAATTGGTATTTGGAAACAGAGCTCCACCATGACACCGCAGAGTGAGATGTATTGAGGGAAGGGTTCTTATTGACCTTCAACTTTGAAGACGTCTTCGCAAGCATCGATGAAGCTATACATGAGATTAAGGCAGTTATCTTCAGAATGCCACAAGAACCTATGGAATGGATCTAACTAGACTGGAGCACCTAGCTGCGCCATGCGCTAGAATGTTATAATGTGACCGTTGAAGAGGAGGATGAAGATCTGAGATATATTGATATTCCAAAGGCAGAAGGGCATCGTGAAGTTGAAGGCCCACAAATAGAAAACCCAGACATCTTCGCGTCGTTGAAGTCCAAGCAAGTAGAGATTGGCACTGAAGCAGAAACGAAGTTCGTGAAAATTGGAGATTATTGGGATGACGCTACCATGGATAAAGTTGCTGAGTTACTCCACAAATACAAAGATCTCTTCCCTACCAAGTTTTCAGATTTGAAGGGCATAGTTGGTGACTTTGGCGTTATGAAGATCACTCTGAAAGCCAGATGTGAAGCTTATTAAAGAGAGGTTGTATCACCTTAATCCTAAATACAAGGAAAAGGTTTGCCTAGAGATGGATAAGATGTTGGAGGCAGGCATCATAGAACCGGTTAAAGAATCTGATTAGGTGAGCCAATGGTGGTCTAGGAGAAGAAACAGAAAGGTGAAATAAGGATTTGTGTAGATCTGCGGAAACTTAATGATGCGTGTGTTCACAACCCATTCCCAACATCATTTACGGATGAAGTGTTAGACAATGTTGGAGGGCGGGAGGTCAATTCCTTTACTAATGGGTTTTATGGGTATCATCAGATCAAGATCATAGCCGAAGATAGGAGAAAAATGACCTTTAGTACAATGTGATGTGGTTTGGACTCAAGAATGCACCCGTGATATTTTCCCGCATAGTCATATCAACGTTCAAGGAATTCATTCATAAGTTCCTAGAAGTCTACTTTGATGACTAGACAGTGTTTGGATTAGTAAAGTGCCATATAGCAAGTCTATGCTTGATGTTGGATACGTGTCGCAGATACCAGATCACGCTGAACTTGAAGAAATGCATATTTTGTGTTCCCTTTTGGATTTTTTTGGGTCACGTGGTGTACAAGCAAAGATTGATGGGGACCCTGCAAAGATTGTATTAGTTGTGAATTTGGAGGCCCTAAGGAACATTAAGCAGCTATGCACGAAGTTGGGACATATGAGATATTATAGAAAATTTATCAAAGATTATGCGATGCTGGGACATACGAGATATTATAGAAAATTTATCAAAGATTATGCTCAAATTACTGCACCCATGGAGAAACTGCTGAAGAAGGACACAATATTCTATTGGGATGAAGAATTTCATCACAACTTAGTGTATGGATAGAAAAGATGGTCACTGCGCCAATGTTAGTATTCCCTAATGTGAAAAAGGAGTTTCACATACATGTGGATGCCTCTTGCATTGCATTGGGTGGAGGGCTAACACAAGCCGATGAAGGAGAAATGGACCATCCTATAGCCTTCACAAGTAGGAAATTATCGAAGGCCGAGAAGAATTATTCAAAAATTGAGAGTGAAGTATTGGCCATGGTATACGCATTACAAAAATTAAGGCATTATCTGTTAGGAGGGCATTTCAAGATGTACACAGATCAATGTGCCTTGAAATACCTGGTCAATAAGCTTGTGTTGGAGGCGAGATCTATAGATGGTTGCTAGTATTTCAGGGATATGACTTGAAGTCATTGTGAAGCTAGGAAGGTTAAATGTAGGACCTGACCATTTGTTTAGGATCGAAATAGGAGAGCAACCTAATAATCTAGAGGAAGGGTTGCCAGATGTACATCTCTTTGCATTGCACGTAGAAGATAATCATTTTACTAATATTAATCACTTCTAGACTACAAGGATGGCACAAGAAGGATATACAAGTCAACAAAAGAAGGAATTAGTAGTGCGTGAGGAAAATTTTTTAGTTATTGCAAGACCTTTGTATAAGATGGGTATAGATAAAATATTGCAAAGATATGTGCCATATTTTGAGTGGAATAGCATTCTCACTGAAGCTCATGGGGGAGCTATGGGAGGTCATTACACAGGTAAGGCAACCTCGAAAAATATTTTGCGCGCAGGTCTATGGTGGCCTACCTTGCATAAGGATTCCAATGCATGTTGTAAGGCATGCGATGCATGTCAAAGGACTAGGAGACCATCGTGAAGGGATGAATTTCCATTACATCCTCAAGTATCTTTGCAACCATTGTAGAAATGGGTGATTGATTTCATTGGGCCAATTCAACCCTTGGGAAAGAAAATAGGTGTGCGCTATATCATCACTGTGACATAATATTTAACCAAATGGGCGGAATCATAGTTGGTTAAGGATTGTACAGGGGCTACAATAACAAAGTTTTTGTTTGAGTATGTCTTAACTAGATTTGGTTGCCTGAAAGTGTTGATGAGTGACAGAGGTACGCACTTTCTGAACGAAATGATCAGTGCGTTGACCGAAGAGTTAAAGGTCTACCATCAGAACAGTACACCATATCATCCACAAGCCAATGGAACTATTAAAGCCTTCAATAAGATTTTGGAGAAGGCACTGACAAAGATCTACAACACGCATCGAAATGACTAGGATGTGCATGTACCTGCAGCACTATGGGATTATACTACTACTTGTAAGAGCTGACAGGGAAAACGCCATTCAGATTAGTCTGTGGGGTCGAAGTTCTAATGATGATGGAGTACATTGTGTCTAGTTTGCACATAGTAGCCCTGACAGATATGGTGGATCGCGAGGTCTTCGAGGCACGACTCGCGCAGCTAATAGAGCTCGAAGAAGATCGATTTTTTGCAGGATTTCTTCAACAAGTACAAAAGGAATGTGAAAAAGCGTGGCATGATCACGACATCAAGCTTCGCACATTCAAGGTAAAAGATTTTGTCCTGTTATATGATAGTAAATTCACTAAATTTCTGGGTAAATTCCATATGCATTGGTTAGGGCCATATATTGTCAAAGAAATTACAAATGAAGGCGCAGTTCAACTTGCAACGTTGAATGGGGAACCCTTCTTAGAAAGAGTAAATGGGAGCATGTTGAAATTGTATACAGGGGATCCTACACAATGACTATATGACAACAAGATAGTCTTAGTGCTCCAGGCAGTTCCAATGAAGCACGGGACTATAAACTACACTGCCCAGCTTGGAGGACAATGCAGTGAGGAGGCTACATAGAGAATGACAGAGACAGAATTCAGGAAGCCACGCCATGGGGGAAGGTATCACGCAACATAGTAGGGAAGTGATCATTGAAGTTACTATTCATGACTTGATGGCTAGAAGATGGTTAAGTGGAGTGGGATGGCTGAATTTAAGGTAAAAATCTTTGAAGATCTGTCGCCAAAACAACATTTATTATTAGAATTTCGGGGGAATGGTTGGATTTGAATTCAAAACTCCCTATAAATTACGCGTGCCAGTCCAATAGAGAACACTTTGTGCTCTTAGAATTGTTAGTGAATTTCATTGTCTATCACCTATGAGTCGAGCATTTTGGGAGGATTTCATTGTGAGCCCCGCGTTTTTTGAGTTGCCAGCGATAAACTAGAAGTTTATTCTTGACAAAATGTCTGCACCAAGTCCTGCTGAAACTATGAGTACGGGCGATGTTGTCTCCAAAATAGCTGCCCCGGAAGTTATAAGTATGGAAGCTCCGGCTATTGTGCCTACAGTGTCGAGGTCACCTAGGTCGAAGCCTACCCCTACAAGAGATAGCCAATATTCCAAATCAAAGCAATCTGCGAAGGACAAGTAGAAAAATCCAAGTGTCAGTGTGTACATCCCCTATAAATAATTCTTAAACACAGAAGTAGAAGAGAGATAAGCAGCCCGAGAAAGTAGTGGACTTGGAGGCGGAAGAAGCTCCAAGAACAGAAGATATTGATGCTGAAGGAGCAGAACCCATGAAAATGATACCACGGTATATCCCTTCATGGAAGGGAAAAGAAAAGGTCACGAAGGACCCGAATTCTAATAAGTTCACCATATCTATGCCCCTGCTACCTGAGCAGGTCCCTTTTGAAGGTCCTCGGCTCACGTGGATCCGCTATTGAAAATGGAGGATTCGGACCTCGTAGGTCACACTAGGTTTCCACACTTGGCGGCGGACAATTATATGAGGAGGGTCTATTATGAAAAATTAGGTGTTACAACATTGGAAATGGAGGAATGAGTCTGCGGTGTTGAGCACTCAAGGTTACTCAATTTTTTATAGGTGCCACATTACCACCTGACCCCCATCAATACGATATTTGTGCGCTAGCTGCTCACATTGGTGCATGATGGTTTTTTATGGCTAGGAGGGCCTATCCCAATTACAAACATGCTCATTCACAGAATCACACACCTGCCTTATAAAGATGTGAACCCAACTAAGGAGTTTGGTGTAAATACTGGGGAGAAAGTCCTCGCAGAGAGGATGAAGAGGGATTATGGGCTCCTTAAGAAGTCATGAGAGTATTCAATTATTTCTATAACATACCCGTAGTTCAATTGGTTGCCCAAGTTTTAGCAAGGAAGGTGATGCGAAAATGCCACGTGGATGATGCTCCAATGCCAGTAGTTACCTTGGTTGCACATTGCACAAAGGACAGTTTAATTTGGCAAGATACCTATGTCAGGAGTTCCTAGCAAACTGCCACGAGGCCTAGGATGAAACCAAGACATTTCACTACGCTTGGTTGTTACTGTCAATTGTGTTGTTTGCATGGAAATTTCCAGAGGATAGCCAATTTCCTCCGCTCAAGGAAGGATTGTCGGAAGCATTGCAATTCACTTCCTTATGGTCTACAAAGGATGACACACCGATTGCCAAAACAAAGATATTTTGGGTTCTTATGGAAATGGATCTCCGCATGGCCTTTAATCAACGTCTGAGGTTGTCCCTAACCTTGTTCACACAACTGTCAGCCTACGTGGCATTCAAGGTTGACTTCCACAGAGTATACATCCAAGCGCGCAAGGATCCAGAGCATAAATGGCATGACTTTCCCTATTTGGTGACAGAAATGGATGTTCAGGAGGTTATAGTTAAATGGCTTGTAGAGTGGTGTGCCCCGTCAGACTTAGCTGTTGGACCAAGCATGGATGCAACAAGTTCTTCCATGCAGAAAAGAAAGGAGGCATCTAAGTAGACTATGCATACCTTGGTAGCATAGAAAAATTAGGAAGTCACAGAAAAGGCTCATGTGGAGCAAGAACGCATTGCCAAGGAGCAGGCAGAATAGGAACATTGCGAGTCACAAAAAGGTGACAAGTCATCTTTGTCGAAGACAGAGGAAGAAGAACTTTTAGGACAAGGTGGCGGAGGGGATGAGGGGCAGAGCAACCCCATTTATTTTGAAATGATGTGGCAAGGAGTAGTAGGGTGGAATGCAGAAAAAACAGAAATCAGATAAGTCACAGGTTGATGCCATGGTGTTAATAAAAGGCGATCTTATTGAGATCAATGATAAAATCAGGGATACCACAACTGAAGTGTTGTACCAATTTGAGCAACAATACATGCAGACAGTGGGGAGCATCTAAAAGGATCTATGAAAGCTACAGATCCAAGCAAGTAGAATAAAGGTGGGCACCAGACAAGTGAGCGTGGAGCAAGCGAGCTTAGCAACTAGGACAAGCCGAGTAGCAAAGCTAGTAAGGACCCTGGACCTTAGAACTATACCATTACCAGATGAGTCCATTCATGAGTACAATCAAAACATTGGACTGAATATAGCAACGCTCTCCAACAAGACCCTCCACGCGTTGCATATAGGGGTGGTAGATGATTTGAGAACCAAGGAGCAGTGTGCCTTCAACCTTATCAGTGAGTACAAAGTCAACAATGAGCAAATATTCATTGAAAAGATACAGGATTTGAATTAAAAGGAGGCACTTTAGACGCAAAGTTCTAGTCTGGAGTCAGCAGTAGCAGAGGCATGCAAGACAGTGCGTGAGCTTCACATCCCAGAGGATGCACAACCAGAAGCCAGAATCAGAAAACTAGCCTCTGGTGTGCATGAGGCTAAAGTAGAGGTTGAACGAGTCACGTTTGAGCTCAGCATGAAGATTACAAAGCTGCAGTTAAAGTTGTAGCCCACAACTCCACCTAAGGTCTGGGAGTAGTGCGGAGCCATGATAAAGGAAGGCATGGCTACCTTGGATGCCACAGTCACTGACTGTGCAACATTATTCGAGCAGGCTATGGAGCTAGTGACCAATCTGCAGGAGGATCCAAAACTGCAGAAATTGAACACAGAGGTAAGGGAATTGCAACGGAAATATGATGAATTCTGGGCAACTGCGCGCTCCATAGCACCAACGCAGTGCCTTGCTAAATTACAGGAGGGAAAGCAGCTCTTAGCACATGTAGAGGAAGAACAAAAGGGGGCCTTGCTAAAGTCCAAGTTGCAGCCTTGGTTGGAGGAGGCTTATTAAGTAACGACTACCATTCAGGATAAGCTTAAAAGGCTGTAGCAGAAACATAAAACAATGAGGTTGGTTGTAGAAGGACCAACCACGGAAAAATAGGTCAAGGAAGTCAAGTAGGAAACAATGCAAAGTGCTGCCAAATTTGTAGTGATCCAAGTGGAGCTGGGGGATATTCACAGTAAGATCATAGTGCCAGCAGAGTGACTTGAGGGCGAGTCACGATCTTTGTGTTGGGGGCCTATTGGGATGGGGCCCCTTGGGTCAGTTTGGGGTTTATTTATGTTAATGCTATATGTTGTCGATGAATGATGTGTTTTATGGAATATTGATTGAATGTTACCTGATTCTCTTAAATAAGTGTTAATGATGTACGCAATGCATGTCTAAGAATTTTCGCGAAGACTCTGATGAATTCTTTGACGTTTACTAATAACTTAAGTAAATATGTGTGAAACCTAATTTAGGACTATTCTTTGATGCACATAAATAGGAAAATTGACTGCTAAAGGTCCACAAGGACCGATTGTAGAACTTCGCGAAGGTCTGAAAGCTATTTTAATAGAGTTGCAGTAATGTGCCATAGGAGTGTATCGATCTGTCTGAAGGAAAATTTGAGGCACTGGAAGACATCGCACTAGTCTCTGGATGCATAAACTTGGTTCTTGCATCCCCCCATACTGCTTCCGGTGAGATTGAAGTCTGTGCTACGCGGGTTGTTTCCAAAAGGGTCAGCAGTGTAGGGTTTTGTTGGTTGGCGCAACTAACTCTGAACCTGGGTCAGGACCCCCTAAGCCAACATCCTGGATCCTCCAAATGCAACTCCTTAGATACGCAGATACAGGATTCTCCATAGACGGGTCCACAGAAGCACAAATCCTAGATCATTCATGGATAGATTGGATGAACATCACAAAACCTCATAAATATGGTGCACCTGGAGTTGTTATATATTGCCAGTGATAGGAACCATCACCATTGTCTTTTGGAAACGATTCCAGTGGTGAAATCCCAACGTCCCATGCAACTTCTGAGATCCATCTAGCTGCAATTATTTTGCAAATTGGTTTCAACTAGATTTTGACACAATTCATTCCATGTTCTACAATATTGCCACAAACTCATTGTTATGCAAGTACAGAGATTAAGATTCATGGATTGGAGGGTTGTTGTTGCCTTCTTTTGCGTGAAAAACAAATAAGTGATCCCAAATGTATACGCAAGGGATATATATTACAAACAAATAATAACATACCACAACCAGTCCTCTCTCGCATATATTTAACATAAAGAAATACAAAATCCCCAAATATATATCCCCCACAAAGAAAAATCGATACAAGAAAATGTCTTATAAAATCAAAAAACGAGATAGAGAAAGCATTTTAGAAATAGGAGGTTAGGTTAAAAACCATTGTGATCCTGAAAAGCAAGGGTTAAGGAATGTTGTAGGGATAGTCAGTGGCTACTTTGTACATGAAAATTTTGAGACAAGTTATCCTCCATGGATGCCATGTTAGAAGAGGCCACACGAGGCATTTCATCGAACTTCATTCTCTCTACTCCTTTGCACTCATCCTCGTTGCTCAAAGACTTCCATTGAAACCATCCATTTATTTCATTTTCATTTACATCGATTTCCTTCACAACATATCAAGGTTCGCTAACCTCATATTCTACCTTACCCGCCACTTCACTTTCAACATATCTCTGGTGCATTATCTTTATTTTTCTCTATGAACTCAATCTCATTGTGGAGTTCTTCATTTTATGATGAAACACCATAAATCTCTTCATGTTTCAATCATGAAACACCACAATCTTGTGTAGAGTCTATAAATTTTCTTCAGCATCTTGCACAACATGGATGAAGGGGTCATTCGCCGAATAAAGTACGTTCATGGCCATAGTAGTAGGGGTGTGATTTGTTTATATAATTATACGTGGAACAATGCTTACAATAGTATATAGGTAGGATTAGGTTGTTGGTTGTTGAATTTTTGTTGAGAGATTTGCTCAACAATATTCTCCTTGTTTGGAATCTATTGGATCTTATGAGCACTATTTATGTGGCTTGTAATTTGGCTTTTAATGTGATATCTTAATAGTTTTATGTGCATCATGACCGCTCCTCCAATTTTTAAATTGGTATCAAAGCCTGTATGGGCTTGACTCCCTTATGAGAGGGCCCAAGGAGATGAAAAACATGTGAGGACAGATACTATGTACATAAGTAGAAATAAATTTGATCAGTGTGTGTTTATTTTTCAATTGTTGTAGAATTATTTGTGTTTGCAAAGTTTATGCTAGTGTAGAGTCATGTGCAACTACAAGGGGGAAAATGTTGAAGGAAATCGAATGACTGGTTCAATGATTGAATGGGAAATGATGTGTGAATTGGGGGTGCTGTAGAGAAACACATATATCACAGATTTGAGATATCGTTGATCTAACCACTGGATCGAAGGATCCATTGGATATATGCTTGCTTCTATTGAGAATGTTATAATTATTGGACCTCCCTGCTCATTAAAATAATTTTGCAAAGAATCCCTTCAATTTTCCTAAATTGACCCACTCTTCAAAGTCATAATTGGAAATGAGAACACTAAGCTTCTTCATCCATGAAAGATGCAAGAGACACAAAGTGGGCATGGATGGTTGAAAACATTGATTGCATCACTATTCCTACAATTGGATGTTGATCATAACTCTAGCATGCGGCAAAGATATAACACGAAGGAATTAAATGAATTAATGAGAGCAGAGCCTTGGGAACTGCTCATCGACTCTGTCATCCTCAGCAACCACAACATCCGTAGATCCGTGTTAATCAATGGATGGGAGTCACGCCCTAGGTTTGATCATTGTTGCATGGAGGGTTGTTTCTTATGGTGTTTGAGCGACATAATGGTGTTGATATGTGTTGCAATGAATTGGGGCACTGACCAGCCGCAGTTGTTTCTGTGTGAAAGAATTGCACTGTGTACTAGATCTGTCTCTTCAGCACGTGTTGCTCTCATTAATCCACATGTGGGCGGATGCCCTAATCTGATTAGCTTGTCTTCTCTACTCAAGTTCCACAAGGTTAAAATCAATGCTGCAAAAGAAACATAATTCTGGTTATTAAAATTCTTGGTGGGATGATTTTTTGTTTTAAATTTATTTGAAGTTTCTATTTTGAACATATTGAATATGGTAAACTCAATATGTGAATGTGAGTTTGCTGGAATTGACCACTCTAACCACTGCTTTGTGAAGATGAGAAACTCCAGTACAATTATTTGTAAATTAAAAGTTCAAAACCAATTATTGAACAGTGAAATATAATTAAATTAGTGGTTCTTGATGTTCTTCGGTGCCAAAATAACGTATCGCTAATTTGATTGTGTGAATATGTTATATGTTGATGGGTCTTGTTGTGCTCTGGGTTTCAAGAGAATCAGTTACAGGTTAATTTTATGAGATCCATGTGTGTGAGACGTGTCAAATTGTATGGTCAAATTCACTACCCAGACAACTATCCTAGATAATTATAAATAACAACGAGCTATGTTGTTTGATAGATGAGAGCTTGTCCATAGAATGGTTCGTTACTTGGCTACTTTTTATAACCGTTACAAAGAGCTATGTAATTTGGCAAAATAAAGTATGTCAAGATTGTTGATCATGCAAGTTCATCAAACATGGTCAGAGGCGTTTATGTTTTAAATGGAGTTCAAGTGACAACTTGAAGACGAGGTGGTGAAGAAAGAGCAGGTTTTTCGAGATTCCAAAGTGGATATGAGTGTTGATGAAGACCAATGATACATATGTGACTATATGTAATTTATGTTTCTTCTAATGATCTTTATAATGATGTAATTTAAGCATTAAAAGCGAGACTTGTTATAATGCTTACAATAGTATATAGGTAGGATTAAGTTGTTGGTTGTTGGAGTTTTGTTGAGAGATTTTCTCAAAAATATTCTTCTTATTTGGAATCGGTTGAATCTCACGAGCACTATTTATATGACATGTAATTTAATTTTGAATGTGATATACAAATATTTTTATGTGCATCTGTTGAAGCCCCGAAAATCGGGTCTACAACAAGGGGGATACCCACCCGGTCTGGACCTTGGTTGGCAGCTCCTTTTCCGTTTGGTGTGGTGGGCCCGACTGGGGATATGGGACCAGTTTCCCAATTTATGAGTGTGTGTGTGTATAATTTGATATTTATGTTCTAACAGTTCCTAACTAAGATGCTCTAATTCTAATTCTAATCTAATGACATGCAATTGTATTCTAATAAATGGAAATATCTAAGTCTATACTAACCCGGGGTGTGATCTTTCTGCTATGCAATCTAAAATGATTTCAAATAACAATCGGTAATAAAGATTATTCAACTGTTATAAGAAAAGAATTCAATATAGATAAACCACTTTGCATAAAAAGTTAATCGAAACAGTTGTGAAAAACATATCGCACAGTAAGCTACTCATACATTAAGCATAAATAAATAGCTATCACTGTACAAAAGTGCCAAATGATAACTCAGGCATTTACGCATTAACATATAAACAACTGAACTTGAATATCACTTTAACACAAAAGATAGAAATAGTTAAGAGATAGAAGTACCATTTATAACTAGTTCTACTCATGAGCTTCAAGCGATAAC
>APFE031224195.1:37888-51960 GCA_000404065.3 Pinus taeda
TATATAAAAAGTTAAATAAAATTTTAATATTTATTAAAGCAATAAATCCTAGTACATTTCGATACATATTGAATATACTTTTCTTTATAATTCAAACAAAATAGAAAAGGTATGTACATATCTAGGTCAAAATAGAATTTATTTTAGACGCAGTTTAAAAGAAAAAAGCCATTTCGCTATTCTTTCAAAGAGGGTCCATCATTTTGTTTATTCATCAAATCTCTGTCAGAAATAAAGAGAAAACATATGCAAACAAGGGGTGTTGTTGAGCAACGGGTATCTATCACAATGGTAAGAGATTGTAGGAATAGGCGCTTAGAACATTGTTATTCGGTAAAGGAGGCGAAAAAAGACACCACACTAAAAAATATTGATGAAAGTAGGAATGAACTTGATTGAACGTAGGGAATTCGAGTGTCTTTACCATAATGTCCACTGAAAGCCACTAGTTATTGTTGAGAGTCATAGATGCTAGTTTGCATAGTCAATTTGGCTTCCAACCCTTCGCCTAGAGCGGGTGCTTGGTTGAGCAGGGGCTGCCTCCAATGCTAGACTTTCTTGCCACTGTCAAACATTGGTTTTTGTGACTCTTGTTTCATCTGCTAGAATTCTCAAGGAGAAGAAAATTATGAATTGTTATATTTTCTCTGCATGTAGAAAGCTTAAATTTCTTCTCAGTAGAATCTGGTTTTCACTTATGGTTAAGGTCAAATGTTGATTACTAGTGTAAGAATGATATAGCATCTAGACTGCACATTGATGCATATGAGGGTCAAAAGTTACTCACTGCTTTATGAAAGGTACAATAGTAAATTCTTTGTTAGTTTTCTCTACTTGCCTATTAACCTATGTAGCAATTTGGTTCGATGGAAAAAGAACAACATTCATTTGTATATCCCTTCCAAATGCTACTAATAATGATAGCCTTGTTTGTGTTACCATAATAGTAACGTTTCTATGTATATAATGACCATTTGATAAGGAATCAAATGAGATAACTTTCCATTACATTGATAGGACTGAGACAAACTAGAATGAATGAAAGCACACAGATTCAGATTCGTGACAAATTTCCAATTAGCCAAGCAACAGGTTGAGGTACAACTATTTAGGTGCAGACAAAGCTAGGAAAGCAAACTGATTTCAATATATCTCTACCTATCCAAGTAGCTAGAGAAAGAGGGCTTCACCTAAGTTCCATGGCGAGAAAAAGTGGATTGGGTTTGTGCCTATCCCTCAGACATAGATGATCCGGGTAGAGTGCATGTCTAGTCTGTTGACCGTAGATGCATGTTCTTTGGACTATATATATATATCTATTATATATATTATTATATATATATATATATATTATATATATATTATATATATATATATATATATTATTATATATATATATATATATAGATTATATATATATATATAATATATATATATATAATATATTATATATATTTATATATAACAGAAAACATAATGATAGACAGATAACGGGGTACATTTAGGTGCTTCATGGATACATATTGTAACACTAAATAAACTTGCTATTAGAGGAATTGATTGGAATATTTATACATAAATCAAATACGAACATTACAAAACTATATGATTGTGCATAGAGATCACGAAAACTGGCAATAAATATTGCCACAACTTTAAAGCTTCCATAAAACATTTCCTATTTCCTATACTAAATTGTTCATTCATAAAATAATGAGCAAAAAAAATCAAGTTTATGTGGGAATATCGACAAGTGTTATGGGCATTAAAGTTTCACGATCAAAGTTTAAGTGCTTAATGTCGGCAACTATTCTGGAAAATAAACATGGTGAGAGACTAAATGAAACTTGTATTCATGACTCAAACGAAGACAACCACGTGGTGAGAGACTTCAAAACTAAAACAGAAACATTTATTTCATCCTCTGGAAAAATATTGAAGCAGAGTTTCGTATGTGCTTGCCTGTCATGGTGTGTCCAGATCCAGAGAAGCCTGTCGTGGTGTGTCTGCCTCTTGCCGTGGTGTGTCCTTAAAGGTCATAGAGAATCGACTCTGTATTGGCTTGCTCTGCTCCTGGTAGTGAAGTTCGAACTCAATGAACAGATGATGCTTCAGCTGAATTGGGATAGGGAACAACATAGAATTAGCACTACTTCTACCGTGACTCGAATCTTGGTGGATGAGGGGCTGAAATATCGAGGGCGTGCAAGTTTGGAAGGATCCTATTTTGGAAGCTGCCTGTCAGCAACTCTAATTGATATTCTCCCCCAAAATGTGGATCAGTTTTTAGAAGTTGTTCGTTGGCTACTCTAATTGATATCTCCCTCAAATGTGGAAGGACAAATTTTCCACACCCAATCTGAATTCTGTACAATGCTACTGGTATTGATATTCTTCCAAATTTCCAAATTGAAAAAGGCAAATATGCTACAATGGAACTGAATGCTGCAACCACAAGGTACATTACTATATGCAACATCCATAGCACAAGCTCCACACACTGATATTTGAAGGCCCAACCCTCATTCAAATTTCACATTATCAAAACTTGTACACTATGGTTCAGTTTCATCCCTCTATCTTCTTTTAGGTTGATTGGTGTTAGCATTAATTAAATAAATACCAAACTCTTCATCACCGTAAAACTACCTAGCCTAAGTCTATCCTGTAATTAATATCACAACATGTCTTATACCAAACTCTTCATCACCGTAAAACTGCCTAGCCTAAGTCTATCCTTTAATTAATATCACAACACATCTTATAGGTGTCGATTGTCCTTGCACCACTGGAATTTGAGGATTTATGCGAAGTTTCCAAAAAATCCTTGGCCCTGGAGCTTTATTGGTTACTGAAAAATAAAGAGAAAATAAATAAGCATTAATGAAGTTTCCATAAAAGTATTAACTGTCAAAAATACGTTTTCCACAATGATAAGAATATCAGGAAAAATGGGCATAAAAAATATTAAACATCAAATATGGGTAAAATGCCCTGTGATGGGCATTTTTCCCGTCAAATTCCATCCCTGGATCTCGATGACAAAGATGCATGCTGAGAAAATGATGAAAATGACCATAAATGCACATTGTAGTAGCTACCAATACGAGTTTGTACGATCTCCAGATACCGCGAACCCTCTGATATAGTTGGACAATAGGAATAGCCAACTCCTCGTCAATCTTCCATCTTGAAGACGGATGTCGAGTCTGTACGATCTCCAGATATCGCAAACCCTCTTATATAGTTGGAAAATAGGAATCTCAATCTTCCATCTTGAAGATAGTTGTCTAGTAGCGAATAATTTGCATTCTTGTCGATATTTTCATTGAAGTTCGAGCATCTTGAATTGTTGCACGAACTCGTAAAGGATAATGACAATCGTTGTAGAGGAAACAAGGGTTGACAGAAGAAGGGCTAACAGAATAACCATATTCCACCAGTCATCACAACCAAGTGACTCCTTTATTTTCCATGCACAAGAAAAGATGACATTAACAATCGCTCCTTGGAAACCCACATAAATAGTGAATGTCTTGCATATAGCATCGCCACAGTTATTAGAGTCTGCTTATACCTTGGAAATATGTCGATTCCAATACTCCACAACTTAAATAACATTGGCAACTGTTTAAATCCCAAGGAAATCGAGTACAACAGTGGTTGGAGTTTGAATTTGATTTTGCAGGGAAACAACAACGACGCCATTGCAGTCACCAGGATTCATAGGCCGCAGTACGACGTCGGCTCCCTAATTGGGTTGATTCACCATCAACAATTGATGACACGTAGAATTGATCCGCCACTAATTTAGATCCATCTAACTTCGGATTTATCGCGAGAGGGATCAAATCTCTCAAGGTGCAAACCTTCTTTATGGAGTGTGGAATCTCAGGAAATGTTTACACCTCGAGGGATTTGATCCCTATCGACGCATGATATATCGGAAGTTAGATGGATCTAGGATAGTTCCAGTTGAGGGTGACAATGCCACATTTTTAGATTATCATTATTATGTATATGTTTGAGATAAACTTCCTACTTTGAAATTTACATTATGTTTTCTTTGTTTGACATGTCTGTATCATTATCTTCTTTAAGTTTGTTTTTGTTGCTTGCCTTGAATAGTTTGTACGTTTTTGCTTGGATGCTTTGAGTGGTTTGTGTGTTTATGTGTTTGGATTTAAATGGTAATGTTTGTGAATGTTACAATTGTTGTATTATATTTCTATATGTGTATGTAATTGTGTGTTAGTAATTAGTTGGTGATGAAGAAGGGAGACAATCTTGTCGATTTTTTGCAAGAGAATTGATACTACACATATATTTCATTTAATTTTAGGTATCATAAATTTTTACAATTAATAATTTTTAATAGTGTTCCTCTAGGTATTACTAAATAGATTTTGAAGAGTAGTTTTAATAATTTATTGCATGAAGATTACTCTTGAAATCATTTGTTTCTTTTTTTTTGGTAGGTAAGCACCCACGGGGGATTTGAACCAGTGACTTATCACAAGGAGTGCCTTAACAGTGCACCCATTCACCGTCAATCCAAAGCCCCATGGGCTTCTTGAAATCATTTGTTTCATTGCTAATGTTTGAAATAATTTGTTTCCTTCAAAATATTTTGATGAATTTTTTTCTATCTATTAAGTTTGTTTTGCAAAATTTGAGAAATAATGTAATTTTGCTTTTTTTTAATGAGTGGTCAAATTTACAAAATCTTTAAATTATTTGTTAGTTTTTCCATCTTTTCATATCGGTTATATGAAAATGATAGTTGAGATTGTAAACCATTCAATTCTTTAACTCAGACTATTGTAGTAAACATCATACCTTGTCTCTCTTGCTCTCCAATATTAATAGGTTGAATTACTATAACACAAAATCAATGTAAATTGTCAACCATTTTTTTGTGCTTACACTAAAATCAATACACATTGTTAATCCAATCAATTTAGGTTAATGTACCATCATACATTGAGTTACATCAAATAAAAAATCATCATCTACATTGAAATCAATGCATCTAATGCACACAATCAAATAAGATTTGAAAACATCTACACTGAAATCAATGAATCTAATGCAAACAATCAAATAAGATTAGAAATCAACATCTACACTAAAATCAATGCATCTAGTGCAAGCAATCAAATAAGATTAGAAATTAGCATCTACACTGAAATCAATGCATCTAGTGCAAGCAACCAAATACGATTAGAAATCAACATCTACACTAAAAGCAATGCACCTAGTGCAAGTAGTCAAATAGGATTAGAAATCACCATCTATACTAAAATCAATACATCTAGTACAAACAACCAAATAAGATTAGAAATCACAATATACACTGAAATCAATGCATCTAGTGCAAACAATCAAATAGAATTAGAAATCACCATCTACACCGAAATCAATGCACATAGTGCAAGCAATAAAATAGAATTAGAAATCAACATCGACAATGAAATTAATGTATTTAGTGCAAGTAATCAAATAGATTTAGGAAACATCTATAGTGAAAGCAATGCATCTAGTGCAAGCAATTAAATAGGATTAGAAATCAACATCTACACTAAAATCAATGCATCTAGTGTAAGCAATCAAATATCATTAGAAATCAACATCTACACTGAAAATTAATACACCTAGTGCAAGAAATCAAATAGGATTAGAAATCACCATCTATCACCATCTATCATGAATTCAATGCATTTAGTGCAAAATATCTTCTTCCCTCTTTCCCCTCCATCTATATCTATATCTCCCTCCATCTCTCCTTCTTTGTCTCTCTATCTCACCCCCAAACATACACACACACTCTCTCTATATCTCTTCCTTTTGACTCCCCCTCTCTCTCTCGCTCCACTTTTCTCTTTGTATGTATTTTTTCTTCCCTCCCTCTCTCCCCTTCCAAATCCATCTCTTTGTCCTCCCTCTCTCTTCCTCTCTCTTCCCCCCTCTCTCCTCCTCTCTCTCAAGTCATCTCTCTCCCTCTCTCTCTCCAACCTTGTCCTTATCTCCCTCTCTCTCTCTCCCCCTCCATCTTTGTGTCTCCCTCTCTCTCTTTCTTACCCTTCTCTCCCTCTCTCACTCCTTTCCTTCTCTCTCTCTTCATTCCTCCTCTCCCATGTCCTTCAGTTTATCTCCTTTAATACAAGAAATCAAATAGGATTAGAAATCACCATCTACACTGAAATCAATACATCTCGTGCAATAATTCTTCTTCCATCTCTCCCCCCTCCATCTATATATATATCTCCCTCCATCTCTCCTTCTTTGTCTCTCTAACTCATCCCCCCCGAACCCTCGAAAACACACATGATTTCTCCCTCCATATCTATCTATCTATCCCTCTCTCTATCTCTCTCTTCACCCCTTTCTTCACCTTCCATATATACATCTATCTCTCTATGTTTGTCTTTTGTCTCTCTATATCACCCTCAAAACATGCACACTCTTTCTCCAAATTTATCTATCTCTCCCTCCCCCTCCTATCCCTCTCTCTCTTTCTTCCCCTTCTCTCCCTTTCTCCCCCCTTCTATCTCTCTTCCATCTTGCTCTCCTCTCTTCCCTTCTCTCCATCTCCCTTATCACTCCCTCTCTCTTTCTCCACCTTTCTCTCTCTATATCTTTCTTGTTACCTCCCTCTTTCTCTCCCTTCCTCTCTCTCCCTTTCTCTCATGCCTCCTTTTGTCTCTCCCCCTTATCTCTCAATGTTTCTCTCTCTCGCTCTCTCCAGCTTTGTCACTATCTCTCCTTCTCCTCCCCTCTTCTCTCTGTCTCTCCTTCTTTATCTCTCTATCTCACCCTCAAACATATACACTCTCTCTCCATCTCTCCCTTGTCACTCCCTCTCTCTCTCTCAACTTTTCTCTCTCTATGTGATTCTTCTTCCCTCCCTCTGATTCCTTCCTACTCCATTTCTCTATCCTTCCCTCTCTTCCCATGTCTGTCAAGTCCTCTCTCATCCTTCCTCTCTCCATTTCTCTCCCTTCCTCTCACTCTCTCTATATCTCCACCTCTATCACTTTGTCTTTGTTCTTCCCTCCCATATATATCTACAGTTAATATATATCATGATATATTAATATATATTATATATAAAATTTAATATTATATTTAAATATATATTGTATAATCCTCAAATTATTCATTTACAATATTAACATATTAATATTAAATTTAATGAATATAACATGATACAAAATTTTTAAATATTACAATTTTGACGTGGAAAATTTATGTCTCTAAAAATTTTAATAATATTCATAAGATATGGTTACTTGATTTATTTTACAATTATTAATTAAAGATTTTAGAGCAAGCAAAATTTTCAATTATTTATATTAAAATAACAATTTTTAAGTATATTTTACAAAATAATATTGAATTTACTAAAATTAAAAATAATATTACTCTTTGATTGGGCACAACCGCCCGCATTTCTAATCAAACTTCAAGATCGTAGATCTCAACTCCACCCAAACAACTTCAACTTTGTCAAAGAAATTACACTTTGTTTGGGCGGGGCCGCGTGCATTTCTAGTCAAACGTCAAAATCGTATATCTCAACTCTACCCAAACAATTTGAACTTTATCAAACAATTACACTGGGACTTGACTTATCTTGAACATTGATAAATTCTTTGACCAATTTATTTGAAAATTTTTCAATATTTAATTTAATATATAAATATCTGAAATTACAAAATTAACTTACATCAAAGTTATAATAACTTAATAATGAAAATAAATTATTGTGATTCTTTCTAAAATCATAATAAAAACAACTACATCTATAATATACTATATTTAAAGAACAGTATTATTATCAAAACCCAACTTGTTAAAATTTTACAACACAAAACTTATATTAACCAATAAAAAAATTAAAAATATATAAATAAATAAATAACAAAACAACTTTTTTAAACATTTATTATAAACATTTAGTTAATAATTAAAATTGCCCATCAAATATAACCCGAATCTCAACTCTACCCAAATAACTGATCAAACAAAATCCTATAACCCAACTTTATGACTCGACCGTTGTGTTAACCTGATTCCACCGTCAGTGTTAAAATTCTGCCACAAACCACACCCACAGCCAGCGTGCACCCAATCGCTCCAATAGAAGAAATTTCCTCACCCCAACGGATCCAAAGGAGAAAATTCCGAATATCTACATTCACACCTAACCTCAAGTAAAGGTATTGTGTAAGGCTTACTCTAACCTTATATTTTTCGTATATCTTTTTAATCAATTGTAATATAAACAAGGAGCCATTGCCGGGGCGGTAGTCCCTGTCGAGGTCTGCAAGGACAACACAAATGGATTGTATACTGTCCGATTTGAAATGGAACTGAAATAGTTCCGAGGCCTGCAAGGACAACACAAATGGATTGTATACTGTCCGATTTGAAATGGAACTGAAATAGTTCGTTCAATGTGTAATTAGTTGCATATATTTGAAGAAGATTTTATCAAAATTTAACCTTTTAAAAAAAATTCCATCAAAATTTAACTTTTAAAAAGAAAATTAGTCATTTTGTTTTCCCAATTTAGTTAATTTATTTTAATATAAAATATAATTTTTTTATATTTTTAATAATTTTTTAAATTAAAAGGAAAAACATTTGAATTTTTTATAATGAATAAATAATATCATTGGCGTCGTGGTTTCTCTTCAGTCTAATTCAATGTGTTTGTAAAGAAAATACTTTGGTTTAAACTGCAAGAGAGACAATTTTTATCCTGAGCTAAAGCTGTTGTTATCATTTTTTTTAATATATATTAAATAAAAAAATAAACAGAAATTAATTAAAATAAAATAAATAAATTTATTTAATCAATAAATCATTTTAAATGAAATAATTTAAAATAAAATATAAAAGGAACTGCCAAGTAGGCTTGCATGCACCCACTCTCCACAACTGTGTTTTCAACCACACCATGTTTTCTTAATTGCTTTTGTATGCCTCGATTGCTGCCCAGATGTCTATGTGCATGTTTCCACTACGCCAATCTGGGACATCGTGAAGAATAGCACAGCAAAAATACGAAGAAGTTGAGAGAAAATAAGAATCGGTTGTTCTGAATGCAAGGAAACAAAGTATACAATGGCATTGAAATGGTTGCATTATCTAATTTTATTTGAGGAAAATGTCTCCCCTCGAACCTTGGCTCCAAAATGTTCAGCGACAAAGCCTCAATCTACAGTATCAGATCAGGCTTGGCAACAGATTTCTTATTTTTCTTACAGGCTTGGCAACAGATTTCTTATTTTTCTTACAAAAGCGGCTTGGAAACAGATTTCTTATTTTTGTTATTTTCTTGAAGAGGTGGCCGAAAGTAGTTAAGATGGTCCAATAGTAAGTACCTGTTAAAATGGTCCAATAGTAAGTACCCCATTTTCCTCTTGAGATTTTTCTTTTATTGTTTCTGGACAATAAAACAATGTTATAAGCTAGATGCTTTTCACAGTCCAATACAGCCCTACCAACCACACCAGTTTTCCTTACATCATGACTATATATAGTTGCTAAGTTCAAGTATCTGAAATCCAGAGTATGGGCAAATTTTTAGCCCAAAACTAACGATCAATAAACAATTCTTGGATAGAGTAGATTTGTAGGATTAAATGAACCAAACTAAAATCCCAAATATGCAAAACAGAAGAGAAAATAGAAAATAACAAATTTTGTTTTAAGCGGCCAAAAAGTGATTCTTGGAAAGATAAAAAGGGAATTAAAAGATTTACCTGGAACACAGCGCTGGCCTAAAGAGTTGCGCAGCCAAGCCCTTCGGAGCCCTCCTGTAGTTAGATAGAATAGACTTCTTTATGCATGGTTGTGGTTAATATGAGCGATTAATTAGCGCCCAAACTAAGATAAACTATCTCTACCTCTCCCAAATTATTTCTTCTTTGCTCAGAAAAAATGGATGGGCGGGGCAGCAAAGGGCTTGGTAGCGGCCACCTCCTGCGAGAAAGAGGAGATCAAAGGGGTTGCCGCCTTCCGAGGGCAAGGCTTCTCTCCCACCGTGCGGCCACCTGCAATCATGGGATGGAACCGCAAAATACGTTTAATAGCCGTGTTACCACAACTTGACAGACCTTGCTTTCCCTTTTTCAATGGCTTTATCCCTTTTTCAATGGCTTTATTTAGGCAACAAGGCTATGTGACATTTTTCTTGTTCCTCTTGTACAAGACAAGAACTATTTTTTAGTGATGAATAAAGATTTTAGTAGTCTACGAGATTTTATACTTCGAATTTAAATAACTTTATTTGAATAGTAGTTTTTAGAATTTAATACAAAATGTATAAAACAAAGAACCGTCAATAGATATTTCAACTTCCAACCTTCTTTCACTTTACTATTATCCATATTGTTTCTAACTCTTCATTAATCATAGATTCACTTACGAAAAACTATAACAAAAATGTATGGTCAAATCCTTTGAATATCTAAATTGACTTTAACCTGAAATCCCAAATCTAGATCATTGATTCACTGAATATTTCACAATCAAACGGATATGGGTACGACCATCCATCTAATCAACAATCGAGATAAAGATGCCTTGAATAAATCACCAAACAAAGACCAAATTAAAAGTACAGGGGTTAGACAAAATGCTACAACATATCTTTTAGCTAAAGAAAACGTAGGAAATTACAGAGAATATACCAAACTCTCAGAAGATGTGGTCTAAGACAAACACAATGTACACAATATCAATAAAGCCTTAATCCAGAATCCCAATAAAAAAATGAATCACTTGGAATGACAATATACACATCAATAACGAGCAGAAATAAAACAATGAACCACTTGGAATGACAATATACACATCAATAACGAGCAGAAATTAGACCCCGGCACTAGAACGGGAATCACCGTTGTGAGAGTTTGATATTAACCCTTCACTCTGTCAGCCGTCTGAGAGCTGGAAACTTTTACGTATGAAATAAGTCTGTACAGGATTGAAAGAGAAAATTCCTTTGCATCTCCAAGAAAACAAACTCAGCCGTCTTACAGTTGGATACTTTTACATTGGACTGAAGTATATATAGTCTTGAAAGAGAAAAAACCTACTGCGTTTCCAAGAAAACGAAAACGTAACCAAGACCCAATCCAAAATTGAACCAGGTAAACTCATTTCCCAGATCTCCAGTTCTTTTCTTTTATCGTGTTTTCACTGATCATTCCAACTTTTTCTTTTTATTGATTTTATTGTTGGTGTATCTCACCTATGGCATGAAGAGAATGTCAAAATTATGCTTTGTGTAAAAGCAAATGCCAGGAACATCATAAAAAACAAAGTCAGGTAAGATCGTAGTTAAAATTAAAAATAAATTAAAATATAATAACAAAGTAACCATGTGCTCCAATACAATTCAGAGATAGAAGGTCGTCCGGCATTTGCCTTCAACTGACACTTTGGTGGGATTTTTCGCTTGAGTTTTCTCAGACGTTGTAATGATGAAAACAACTTCAAATGTTTTTGCGTGTCCCACATTTTTCGCAATAATATAGAAAAGGAATGTCTATAACGTTAGAGTATGAATATTCTATTGAATCTTCATAATCAGTTTAGAAATTTAAAATCTGAGTAGTTATATTTGAATCCAATAACTGTTCGGTGAAGTTACATTGAAAATTTCTCAAACAACTTAGGGATAAGCATCTTTGGAACATGGATTTATCTGATAGCTAATTACGGACCACGGTCGAATCTTTTACATTTTACACTTATGTTCACATTGCATTGCTACGGCAACCTCATAATTTCCGCTAGTAATAACACCCAAGATTTTTTCGAGTATCAGAGTTAGAAAGGCTGAACTGCATGTTCAGGCACCTGTATTCCGACTGTAACTTGAGAGGTATGCACTAATGCGTTATCTTATAGTGTTTTTCTCTGCTGGAATTTAAATAATCTGCAGCATTTGTGGAGAACACTCAAAATTCGATGGAATTTTCTTGCATGAAAGTAGAGTCCCTGCAAGGCTGACGATAATAGTGATAAATCATTGTGGTGGAAAACACATTTTTGGTATTTTTGTCTTGAACTCGCATGCATTCATCATCTGCTTTGAACAAAAATAGTTGCAAGTAAATCTAATACCAGTTATCATCTTTGTAATTAAATTCAACCATTGTAAAATTTAAATAGAATCTAGACTATCACTATATAATAAATGTATATCACAGGATTGAAAGGTTGAGAACAGGGAACTCAGGGATATCAGAAGTGAAGTCTGGTCATTTTCAGAACAAATAAGTGAAATGTCGAACACAAATATGGTTCCCTACACTCGAAACCTACCTACTTTAATTAAAAGCAAACCTAATGGAGATGCATAAAAATTTATATATAAATTTTCTGAGAGCTAATGAAATATTATGCATATTATTCACAACAGCACACTGATAAATAACAAAATCATTAAGCATATAATGAGTGAATCGAACTATATTTCCAAAGCTATCTCCTAAACTAAAGAAGGCTTGATTACAGTAATTCGAAAAAGAACAATAATAAGTTTTAAATTCGAAACCACGCAAGAAAATTGGAAGACCGTCATTAACTGTCCATATATAGTATAAATAAAATCTAGACCCTATATTATGGTCGAGATCCGTCCACCAAAATTCTCAAAGAAATCGGTGCGAACGGAAAACCCGAAATATATTATTTAAATTCGAAACCCTGAAAGAAAATTTACAAACACTCATTAAATATCCATATATAGTATAAAAAATAAAATTCAGATCCTATATTATTTAAATTCCAAACCCTGAAAGAAAATTTATAGACGCTCATTAACTATCCATATATAGTATAAAAAGTAAAATTCAGACCCTATATTATGGTGGACGGTCCATCAATAAAAAATATCAAAGAAAACGGTCCGAATGGAAAAACCCAAAATATATTAGGGTTCTAAATTTTAAAATTGCAGGTGGACGTCGTGATATAGATATAACTGAGGAACCTGGAAAACCAAATCACCGGATATAACCAAAAATAATGTATGTAACACATAGTCGGCGACCAATTTCCTGCAAGGAAGGGAACAATGGAGCTAGGTTGGGACTTCTTCCAGCACAAACAATGATATTAAGAACTCACTCATTGGGAGAACAAAGAACTTACCTGAGTATTTCACAAAGGGAGCAAGGGCATATACTAGTAGACCACCACTAGAAAGCATATTGAACGCTGCAAGCATACACTGTAAATGCTTACTGTCATTTAAAAAAAATAAACTGAAAAACGAAGCGAGAGGTTAAATTATAGTCATTTACCACAGCATAATGATAACCCTGCAAGAGACCAAGAACCTATTTCCGTAATTGTAGCGGTATTTTGTTCAAAGAAGGCGAAGACAGTAAGTCGCGCAGAAAATTACCCTTGCGGAAGAAAGGAATATAAGTTTAACTAGTAGATTAGTCAGACGCTAGCAAGGATACCTGAACCAAACCAAATCTGGAAGGGCAGAATGCAGTGAAAAGTGAAGCTTAGCCGCTACCATGGTGGAGCTTGGTTGTAGGGTAGCGCTGACAGGAATGAATGGCGAACAAAAGGGCGAGCACGCTGCCATATAGCATTTAGAATTGAAGACCAACAGAAGACAAGTGGCCAACTGAAGACAAGTGGCTACGGCCATGCAAAATTAGTGTTGTGGAAGTTGGCAATTAAAGTTTGGATAAAATAACTTGCAGCTTCAACCAGCTTACTTTGGATAAAATAACTTGCAGCTTCAACCAGCCTACTTAGGATAAGATAATATTACAAACTTTGCCTCCACAGCCTACTTAGGATAAGATGATATTGCGGCAATTTTTTTGCATCGAACGACGTGAAGGCTGCAATAAGGCCTCAATTATTTTGCAAACCAAAAACTTTGCTTAAATTTTTTTTGAATGAAATTGGGAGCATTAAACTTAGGTTAACATGCCAAATAACTGGAAAAAAAACTGGTCAAAGTATAAACTAATGCTCGGTCAACGATCTATCGATCGCTAATAGTCCCAGGCAGGGACTAATAA
>APFE031224206.1:0-14949 GCA_000404065.3 Pinus taeda
AACTCAATTGACATAAGTCTTCTGCAATGGACATGTTGTGTAAATATATCATAGAGATATTCTTAAACTGCACCAAGAAACACAGGAGAACAACACCATTGGCAAATACTACTCACCTTTGTTATTGAAACGCTTCTTACGAATCTTTCATTTATTATTAAAACTCTGCAAACAGGTGGTTAAAAAGGAGCTGCAAACTCCTCATTCTCTTCTACAAAGGCACTGAAAATGTTGCTCTAGCTCCTCCTGTATATAAAATTCCAACTCATCAGAAAAAGAAATAGAAACAAAGGGCCGGGAACAAAGGGCTGGGAATGAATTTAGAAGTAATTCAATAAAATATTGCCATAAGTATCTGAATACATTATTTGTTGATCAAGTTGGCCCTTCAACCACCCCTGGATATTCTCCTCAGCTTGGACTTTCTCTCTCACTTAACAGACACAAAATAACCATACCACAACACTATAAGCACACCACAGCACTAAACACAGTACAGGACATGGATGCATACAACACTACACTGAACATTATGGAACGCTCCATAAGACAAACAACTTTACATCAGAGACATTGAGAACACCCATGCTTAACCACCTGTAGATTTAACAGAGAAAAAAGTTTGTGCGGTTACTTGGTTTTCCTCGTTAACCAGTTGAATAAACAAAGAAATAGACAAAACAAATTAAAGGGAATAGAAAATTACCCTCCATGAATAATCCACTCAGATCGCCTTGCTGCTGTTTTCCGACTGCAAAAACTTCGATCACCTCCTCTTCATTAGTGAATTTCCTCCTCTCATTCCACCGATCCCTCTCATTCTTCATTCACCACGCATCCCTCACATAACCACCGATCCCTCACATTCTTCATTCATCATGCACCGGTGAGTGTATCATAACTAGGGCATTCCTGAGTTTTATGATTGCTTTTTTGGACCGTTGTGTCCAAATTCACCTTTAACCAATCTTTTAATTACTAGTCATTAAACCTATTTTCTAAACCATCTTTTAAGTCAGTATAATTATTTATAATTTTTTATATTGCTATAGTTTTTTTTACCTGCGTTTTTCAGTTTCTATGGGTGTGAATAAGAGTGATTTGATGAGACTAAATGCTAATGGTGCAAAGGGTCAGCAGTATTATTGACCGTAATATATGTATAATAATAATCTAAAATATAACAATAAATTAATAAAACTTAAAACAACGATAATTGGAAAATATAAATCTATTTAAAATTTATATATGTTATTTATTAAGTGTACTAAAATAAAATTTTGAAAATAGTTAGATTGAAAAAGTTCATAGACTTACTTATTAGAGTCACTCACTTAGGAGCACCATGCTTTTAATGTTTTATAAAACTGATTTGTTTAAATGTTTCTAAGTGTTAAATTTACTTTATTCTCACTATGTTATTGGTCCAAAGGGTGTAAAGAAATGTTATAAGAGAGTATAAAGAGATAGTTATAAATATGAAATTTAATATTTGTTCAATATTTAATTCCAGGCATTAGTGCACAATGAGTAGTGTCACATTGTATTTGAGGAACGTTTCTCTTTGAAAGTGAACGTCTTCACCTAATTAGTGACATTAATCCAAGAAAAAAATTCCCTTAAACTTGCATCTTCATGATTTATACATAATTTGTTTGGAGGTTTTACACTTGAATTGCTTTTTCCCAAGAAAAATATAATTGTATTTCACTCACATTGTCCAAAACCCAATTGTGTTTTCATGTATGTGCTTTTCAATTTTATCATTTTAGTTGTCTCTCTTATGTTATATTTGAAAGCACTACCCATAACCAATAATTAAGTAAAAAAAACAGACAGACTTATATATATATATATATATATGTGTGTGTGTATATATTTGTTTTTACATTATAGAAAGACTTATGCGAAAACAAATAGCATAGCCTATTTGATAACACAATATGCTTCTCAAGACAAGGCTCAAGTTATGCCTTTGAATCAATTATCTAATTTTCATTTTCTTATAGTATCATTTGAAGTATATAGTTATGGCTTAAAATTGAGATCTATGGATAACATAGTAAAAAATCAAAGACCTATTTGTATGTATGTATATATATATATATACATATACATGTTCTTTTTGTTTTTACATTATAGAAAGGCCTATGTAGAAACACATATCATAGCCTATTTTATAACACAATATGTTTCTCAAGACAAGGCTCAAGTTATGCTTTTGAATAAATTATCTCATTTTCATTTTCTTATAGTATCATTTGAAGTATATAGTTATGGCTTAAAATTGATCTCTATGGATAAGATATAAATCCATCTCTTCACTTTATTGGTGATAATGATTTGTACTCAAAACCCTTATAAAGCCTCCCCTAATGTATGTTATTGACACAATATTAACCTCAATAACGAATTCTTATATGCATAATATGCCCATAACTTACTCGAGGAATAATAAAAACATGAACTGAAAATATGAAAGAAAAGTGCCTAACTCAATTAATGAATGGAATATAACAAAGAATGTTCAAGTAAAGAGTATATTAAGAAAATAAATTAATGTAGAATGAGAATGATTTAGAACCCTCTAAGTAGAAGTAGATGTATTAGATTTATTTCCAACATAATTTATAACATAGTATTGCAATAAATGGGACCTGTTAAGTTTCCTTTGCTTTCGCGAATCATGATTTCTCATATTCACAAGTCTCCTTCACTAATCATGCTACCGATTTTGAAATTGCACTATCTCATATCATAGATGCATTTATTAGGATTATAAAATAAAATATAGGTGGGAGTGGGATCTTTTCCCATCCTATCCAATCTTCGAACCTCTAGATACATAACAAAGAGGGAAGGTTTACAATAGTATTACTTCCTTGTTCATATACACTTTTGGAACTAAGTGTTAGAAAGTGAGATCTCTATCCAACCTTCTAGTTATCTTGAGAAAAAAGAAAAGAAAAGTTAATATGATAAAGAGAAATAGTCACAACAAATTGTTGTTTAAACTAAATCTCCAAAAATGAAGAGAAGTACGAAAGCATCTTCCATCCCTTTTAAAAAATTTCAAATAAATTTCCAAGCAGAAAGTTAATGCATTAACATACAATTGGATTTATCTCAGGTGGTTGGAGGAATGCTTATCACCCTCCCCACCCAGGTTCGATTCCCACAAATGACATGTTGAGCTCATATAGAGTATATTTCTCTAATAGATTTCACCCTTATTCTCGACTCACCTTGTGGCCTTAATAATCTAGGGTTTTACCTATGTATCATCTTCAAAATGAGGGAAATTATCCAAGGGTTTTCGCCGAGATTTATAACATGGGAAACAATACAATATATCATGGAAACCTTATGTGAAATATCTTTCATTAGTTCATCTCATATATCATAAGAACATGCACTGGGTGCACTTCCATGGCATAAAACAATTTCTCATTGTAGTTGATAGTTGTGTTGTGAAGGCATGTATCCTAACTGTCACACTTGGAGATAAGTGTCGTTTTATTGTTGTTTCAATGAACACATGTTGATTTTGGGTACTGTGCATCTTCTTGTCATGTGTTTGAGGGTGTATGTGTGTGTGATAATGTTAATTACTTTTTGTATGCTCTTACTCTTACTCTCTTGTCTCACTAATCTCACACTTAGTGAAATCATTGGAGCTTTTCCCTATCCACTCAGCGTGCACAAGTTGTAAGCACACTAATTTCTCGCCAAGCAATGAGCACACTATGCACTCCTAACATTTAGTGATGACACCCACCTCGTAGACTTGCATACTATGTAATCTTGAGGGAAACCTCTTGGAACATTGAGCAACATTACAGCACAAACCCTCAAACCTTACTACTTACACCTACTCATTGCGCAACCCTTGATCAAATATGTCTTGTATTTTATGTTTTGCATTCTTAGTGGATAATCAGGTCATATCTATACCATTTACGTGGAAACCTATGCAATTCCCAGATGAACCTCCTTAGCCATTATGCACTGCACAATTATAGTGCCTAATCTTACCACTCTTGCTACTTGCAATTTCCCTCCATTCAATGCCTTAACTAACGTTTCCTTCACTATTCACTGTGCACTTTCAGTGGATAGTAGGGCCATCCTTCAACCCTTGTAGTGGTCTACTACATAGTCCCTTGATCCTCCTCCTCAATTACTATGCATTGTGTATTCCCAATGGGAAATCCTATCATCCATGCCTCATGAAACTATGTACTACACCTAAGAATGTCTCCTCCTCCCTTTCCATTGTGCACTGTGTGCTCCTAGTGTCTAATCCTTCACTTCTTACCTCTTGTTCCTATGCATTGTGCACTAGAAACCCTCTTTCCTTGAGACCTTTCACATTTCCCATCACAGTCAATATCTTGAATGAACATAAGGTAGAATAGGTGATTTTGGGACTGATATTCTCTTGCCATGAGTTAGCTCCATTTTAAGGTACTTTCATCCTAACATGGTAGATAAATTTCAAGGAGATAATCAAGGAAATATGCTAAGAAAACATTTGCTGAGCTGAAATATAAATATACCATCATGCAGAAGATAGAGGAACTCCATACTACAACATATGGATAGTAACTCATGATGATTTAGAATGTCTTAATACCATTCCCAGACCCTTTAGAGGGTGAAGATAAAATACATTTCATATCCATCATGTGGAGTCAAAGACATGTCAATAGAGAAGAGAACTTGACATCAACACATTACAACAAAGTCTCATGTCACATATTACCAAATGAGCATTGACATAAACATGTATTTTGTCATATTTTAGTGGAATATAATTTTGTAATTATCAAAATCAGAAAGATTTAAATGTGTGGAAACCTAAGGGTCACACATGGAATGTAAAGAGTTATTAGGAAGTCCAATATTCATGTAGGAACTCAAAAGTCACATAGTAGCTCAAGAGTCATGAGGGAGGTCAATATTTATAAGGGAGGTGAAAGGTCACCTCATTTGGTATAAATAAACCCCCATAGCTCAAGAAAATGAATTTTCACCTTAGCTTCTCAAGCTAGGAATAGGTGAGAAGATCGTCCTTTTGAGGAGGAAGTAGTCGCTTAACATTCCACTATTGGGGCTAGTGATGCATCATTGTAATTGTGTATCTTGGAAATTTCATTTAATGGTTTTAAAGTCTTAAAAATGGCACACTTTCATGCATATATTGTGAATGTTGTAAGATTATTATTTCATTGTTTATAGTGTATGTTTGTGTTTATAATAAGAAAAATGAACTATTTAATTACATTTAGTATACATCTTTGAATTGTTCATTTATTTCTTTCATGATCGTTGTTTCTATGCGAACTACTTCACAAGATAATTAAAGATTCTTTTAGATATATGTGTGTGTGTCTTTATTATGATATTACTATTACTCTTCTTCTAAACACTCACTTTCTATTTTCTATCTGTGAAAGAACCTTTATTCACATTGCAATTGAGTGCTTCACAAGGCTAACTTACTTTCTTATCTCGAAATTCATACTCTCTTATGTTGTTTATTGCAGCTAAGGAAAATGTTTAAGATTATGGCAGTTAGGATTGTTTCGTAGATGGGGCTCCTACTCTGAATGGTGTAAGGTCTACTTGGGACTTCGTATCGGTGATACCCCCTATATGTTGGTGGTTTCCAAAGACAACAACATTTTGGCACTAGAAAGAGGGCCAACCTTTGTATAGTTGATAACTCAACTCATTCACATAAAGAACCTTCAGTTCAAGGTAGTAATTATGTGAGTCTGAATCCAACCCACATGTTTTAGAAAGAAGAGTCATCTCAGTAAGGTCCAAAGCATGCTTATGAAGTTACTTATGAGAAACTTTGGATGATTTTTCCTATCATCCATCAGTTTGATAGAGCTCTTACATTACTACTTGTTACGTATGCTATTCCTTATATGAAATCTTCGAAAGAGACAACCCACTGTGGTGTTATAGTTTCCTTAGTTGAGGATTTTGTTACTGCTACCCTTGAGGATTTAGTTGATTCACATGAAGAACCTCATTACAAAGGGGATATTCCACTACCTATTGGGGAAAATATAGAGGGAGACAAGGAGAACTTTCATTTTTTAGGTGACAAAGCGATGAAGGACAATGAACAACCAAACAATGATGGAAATTTGAATAGTAAAGAGGAAGAGTCTTTAGAATCAAATAATGAGGAAGAGAATTAAGACATGACTAAGGACCAATTGAGAACATGAAAACATGTCATCGCGAACCTAGGAAAGGACAGCAAGTCACAGTAAGTAACAAAAGGAACATATTTTGTTTACATAATGAATGAAATTAATGGACATAATTTCCACTTACCTCAAGAAGACAGGACATATCACTCGCCATAATAATCCACAACCACCATAAGCCTATGATGTAATATACACCATCAGCCTATGATTTCATTATCTTAATTAAAATATTTCACCCCTAGTGAACTATCCATTCAAACTTGTACCTATTAGACTATATGAAATCTCAGCAAGAACAATGGGAGATTCATTGAATCACATAAAGCCCATAATTTCCCTTTTTCTATAATATTGCGACAATGTTTTAGAAATTTTTCAGTCTGCAAGATGCATTAGGTATGTTGAGATATTATAGGGGTATGATTATGTTATTTCCCTTGAAAATGTGTTCAATTTCCAATATGATAGGTATATGGTAGTGGGAATAATGGTTCAGGAAGATGAAGAAACCATAGGAATAATGTATAGGCTACAACAAATCATAGAGTGAGAAATATGAAGCCATAATTGATGGAGTAGTTTCTCAATCCATAAGAGGTTTTGGTGAAGAACTAGAGTGGATTGGAAAAAAGGTATATACCAACACCCTATACATATCTCTCATCACAGAGAGATAATTTTCACATCAGGGGTGCCATGGGGTCATCTATTAGCACCACTTGAGGCTGCTAGATCACTTGAGGATTTAAAAACTAGTCAACATACCCTTCTTCCTCTGGAAGACAGTCTAACAGATGGCCACCAACATTTAAAACTCTAGTAGGCTAAATGATTCCCTTTCACATCATGACTCCATCAAATTACTTATGGAACATGCACTACAAGTAGAATGTTGTATCTGGAATGATGTTGTGTAAGCACCGAGGTTGGAAGTTGAAGAATCACTAGTAGAAGGAACAATTGTTGCAACTTCACTAGAAGTTGCAACTACTACAACTCCACCAAAATATGCAACTACTACAATCCATAAGAAGGTTGTTGCTACAACTTACAAAGCAGGAGAAATTGTTGAGTTGCAACCATAGGAAGAAGAATCCATGGGAGGTCATGATAGTGATATAGAGATCACTAGAATCCAACCTCCAACAAGGAGACTAAGGAGAATGAACAAGAGGCCTACACTTGTGGCTATACCAAAAATGAATATTATAAGGTAAAAAAAAGGAAGAGACAACACTATCTTCTATAAAAGAGGCGGAAACCCATGTTGCAACACAAGAAGAAACATGGTAGGACAAAGAAGAAGAGATACATGCTACAAAAAAAATAGATTTAGAAGAGATGCATGTTGTAGCATTGCTTGAAGAAAAAAAATTCTCCGAGGAAAGATTAAAGAAGTGTATGTGGTAACAAAGATTGAGAAAGAAGTAACCCTTGCATAAACAAAAGAACCTTTAGGGATAATTGAAGAAGATTAAGATTGTATTGAACCATAAAAAGTGGAAGGAAGGATAAAGTTAAGCCTCTACTACAAGACAATAAGAAATAGATGAAAAATGTAGGGATATTTTTCTAAAACATAAGAGAGAGGAAGGGTTACAACACTAAGTATGGAAGAAAAAATACAATAAGAAATAACAAATCCATATACCACTAGACCACTAATAAGAGCTTGTTTCCTCTTGTATTTGATGGGAAAAAGTACTTGTTATTATGTGATTTATATGGCTATCATATCCTTGCTATTTTCATCGATTATATGTTGGTTATGAGAATTATTTATAGCAATGTTGATGTATGGCTCTCATCATGTTTTGCCTAGTAAATGAATGAACAGTGAATATGTGACCTAATAGTGCGTAATGCAACTATTGTGATAAGGCATCAATTCTTCCTAATGATTCTCAAATAAGAATTAGACCCCTATGCTCATATATGTTGTTATGATCTTCAGAATGTGTATTTGTGACATGTTTGATGAAATGACTCTCATGGATAATAGGGATACATTAGGACAAGTGTAGCACCTTGGGGTGCACTGATGTTGTTTGTGAAGAAGGATGGTACTCTTAGGTTATGCATTAATTATAGGAAGTTGAAAAAGGTGGCGATTAAGAACTAGTATATGTTTCCAAGTATTGATGACTTGTTTGATCAGTTGAAAGGAGTAACAATATTCTCGAAGATCAATCTGAGATCCGGATAATTTGGTACGCATCAAGTAAGAGGAAATTTACAAGACAACCTTTTGGATGAAGTATGGGCATTATGAGTTTATTGTATTTCCATTTGGTTTGACTAATGCTCCAACTACTTTCATGTGCTTGATAAATAGTGTGTTGCATTCTTATTTGGACAAGTTTGTTGTTGTATTAATTGATGACATATTGGTATATTCTAAGAATGAAGAAGAGCATGTCGAACACTTAGCATCGGTATTGAGATTATTGAGAGTGCATCAGTTAAATGCTAAGCTCAATAAGTGCATTTTATTTTAGATAGAGGTACATTACTTTTGAAATGTTATTTCCAAGGAGGGTATAGCAGTGGATTCAGAAAAGATAAGGGCTATCATGGAATGGGAACTCCTAGAAATGTGGATGAGGTAAGATCATTAATGGGACTAGCAGGTTACTATAGGAGGTTCATCAAGAATTTCTCTTAGATTTGATATCCTATCACATCATTATAGAGGAAAGTAGGAAGTTTGAATGTACAAAATAATGTGTAGCAAGTTTTGAACAATTGAAGCAGTTGTTGATGAATGCTCTAGTGTTAAAGATTTCAGATCCAGATAAAGAGTTTGTAGTTTGCATGGAATTTAGCAAGAGGGGGTTTATTGGAGTCCTTATGCAAGAAGGATAGGTGGTATGCTATGAATCAAGGAAATTGAATGAGCATGAGAAGAATTATCCGACACATGATCTTGAGTTGGCAACGATCATTCATGCATTGAAGATGTGGAGGCATTATCTTCTTGGTAGGAGGTTTTTATTTATGAGTGATCACAGTGGGTTGAGGTACCTATTTTACGAATCGAATGATGATGCAACTAATATGATAAGGTATCAAATATTCTTAGTGATTCTCAGATAAGTATGAGGCCCCTATGCTCAGATTTGTTGTTATCACCTATAGATTGCATATTTGTGACATGTTTGACGAAATTCCTGTCATGTCTAGTAGGGGTACAATCAAGTGCTTGTTCAAATATTTACATTTGTATCAATGCCTCAATGTTATTTTTCATTCTTGAAGGTTTCATGGAGTTTTGGGAAGTGGCCTGTGTCCTGGCCTTGAAAAGGAGCCATAGAATCTAGGGATGAAAGATCAGAACTAGCTGAAAAGGACCCTATTCGCTTGCATGCCCATGTTGTGAGAGCGATTGGAGGGCCCCAGTTGCACGCATGCCCATTTCATGGGAGCGACTGAGGCTCTAGGGTAGTGAAGTGTCAATTTATTTTAGCGGTTAACCACTTAGAAGGGTTGGTTGTCTCCTATAGCTTTTGTGACATTTGCAAAAGGTCAGATTGATTGTGTTTGGTTGGTTCCACTTCCTTAACTGTACATGGGGAGTTGAATCAGATTGTAGTAGCTGCTCGTCACATGTTTACCCCAATAGACTGGTTAACTTGAATAAATGTGGGAGGAGGGTGTTACAGAATCAAAGTCCTTTTTGTATGGAGTTCATTAACATAACACTCATTCAATATCAATCCAAAGCCCCATGGAAAACAAAGGAACACACTTTCTTTTAAGAAACGGTTAAGGGTTTTGCAATAATAATACTAGATTATGTGCTAGAAGCCTTATAATATCTTTTTGTTATGCGATAATGTAAATATTCACCAGACCATACAAAATTAGTGCCATCTCTAGGATTTCATTTCTTCCCTATTCTAAATATATATTCTCTTTATGAATATAGAAAATCCCAAGAATCAGAAGGTATTTACATTACAACATATATCAAGAAAATATTTTAACTAAAACCAATAAACTCGTCCTTAGCTTCCCCAATCAACAACTTCCAAAACTAGGCTTGTCGCTCCTCTGTGAGTGAAGAGGCTTCTTCTTATCAGGAACCACACTAGGAGGAACACCTCCAAGAGAATGTTGAGCACTGCTAGCCATACAATTCCCTAGAGCTGTAACTCGAGTGCTGAGTGCAATAAATTCCTCATGAAATTCATTCAAAGAAATTTCCAAACTACTCAAAAGTTAGAGGAACTTAGCTTCTAATAATAATTGTGAAGACTAGCATTGTCTCTCATCCATGTCATCCAGTTGTTTCCTAGAAACTTTGGCAACACCTCAACCAAATCAAAAAATTTAAGAAACAAAGAACCAACATCAAGGCTTTCTGGAAGACAATGAGGTTGTTCCATTTAAGGAAAGGACCATTGAACCCGACTTGCAAAAGAACTAACAAGCTTAACCCACACCCAAAGACTAGCAAGGTAAGGCTTCCAAAGAATTTTCTGGAGTTCCACATAATCTATTATATAATTGAGACTCAAACACTACCATAAGCCATATTGAGGAAAATTTTCATATCCAACCCAAAATCCTCTAGAGGATGATGAATAGATTGATGATTGAAAGTGTAGGGTGATGAAATTAACTCCAACCCACTTCTCAGAGAAAGAAACTCCATATCCATATTGAATTCCAGTCGCTCTCACGAAATAAGAATTAAATTCTTATGCCTCATTTTGCAGATGAGAAGAAATATTTCAAGACACATAATAAGGTGGAGGGGACACTTAGAGGAAAATTTTAAAGATCGACGTCAGAAATTAATAAATATCTATATCCCAATACCACTTATCCTTTTATCAAGAGCCATAGACCATTTAGAGTAGGAGGAAAATGCCTCATCTTCGCTTTCAAAAAATTTCCATATGTGTCAAAATTTGAATGAAAGTGAATACGCCTTGGGAGTCTCGTCATGACTATGGTATATAGATGATTTTAAATTTTCGTTGATCCAAATATAATATTCCTTGGCCCAAACATAGCCTTTTTTCCCAAAATGCCTGCCACTGAATTCAAATGTCAACAAACATGGAAAAATTCCATATGCTTGAATTGAGAGGCAAGTAAGAGAATCCTTTGGAGAATAAGAGGGAAAACAAAGCTCGACTCCATCATAGCCTAGACCACCTAAAGAATTATAATCATTGAATCAATAAAGACTAGAATAATGGTAAAATTTATTTCCAAAGAAGTTTCTAGACCCTTTCGTAGAGAAAGAAACTCCATTTCATGGGAGTGACTAAGGCTCTAGAGGAGTGAAGTGTCAAGTTGTCTCAGGGGTAAATCACTTAGAAGGGTTTGGTTGTATCTTGTAGCTTTTGTGACATGTGAAAAAGGTCAGATTGATTGTGTTGGGTTAGTTCCATTTCCTTAACTGTACATGGGGAGTTGAATCAGATTGTAGTAGCCGTTCATCACATGTTTACCCCAATAGACTGGTTAACTTGAGTAAATGTGGGAGGAGGGTGTTATAGAATCGGAGAAATTTTTGTGGAGTCCTTAACATAACACCCATTCACTATCAATCCAAAGCCTCATGGTAAACAAAGGAACATGATTTTCTTTTTAAGAAACAGTTAAGGGTTTTACATTAATAATACTAGATTATGAGCTAGAAGCCTTATAATATCTTTTTTCTCTGACAATGTAAATATTCACCAGACCATACAAAATTAGTGTCATCTCTAGGATTTCATTTCTTCCCTATTCTAAATATATATATTTTTATGAATATACAGAAGATCCCAAGTATCAAAAGGTATTTACATTACAACATATATCAACAAAATATTTTAACTAAAACCAATAGTCCACTCCTTAGTTTCCCATATCAACATCGTCCAAAACTAGGCTACTCATTCCTCTGTGAGTGAAGAGGCTTCTTTTTATCAGGAACCACACTAGGAGAAACACCTCCAAGAGAAAGTTGAGCACTACTAACCATACAATTCCCTAGAGTTGTAACCCGAGTGCTGAGTGCAATAACTTATGGAATTCATTCAAAGAAATTTCCAGACTACTCAGAAGTTAGAGGAACTTATCTTCTAATAATAGTTGTGAAGACTAGCATTGTCTCTCATCCATGTCATCCTGTTGCTTCCTAGAAACTTTGGCAACACCTCAATGAGACCCAAAAATTTAAGAAACAAAGAACCAACATCAAGGCTTTCTGGAAGACAATGAGATTGTTCCATTTCAGCTAAGGACCACTGAACCTGACTTGCAAAAGAACTAACAAGCTTAACCCACACCCCAAGACCAGCAAGGTAAGGCTTCGAAATAATTTTATGGAGTTCCACATAATCTATTATATAATTGAGACTGAAACACTTCCATGAGCCATACTAAGGAAAAATTTCATATCCAACCCAAAATCCTCTCGACGATGATGAATAGACTGATGATTGAAAGTTTAGGGTGATGAAATTAACTCCAGCCCACTTCTCAGAGAAAGAAACTCCATAGCCATATTGAATTCCTGTCGCTTCGACAAAATAAGTATTAAATTTTTATGCTTCATTTTGGAGATGAGGGGAAATATTTCGAGACACATAATAAGGTGCATGGGACACCTAGAAGAAAATTTTGAAGACGAATGTCAGAAATTAATAAGTATCTAGATCCCAATACCGCTTATCCTTTTAACAAGAGTCATAGACCATTTAGAGCAGGAGGAAGATGTCCCATCCCCACCTCGAGACAAATTTCCATAAGTATCAACATTTGAATGAAAGTGAATATGCCTTGGGACTCTCGTCATGACTATGGTATATAAATGATTTTGAAATTTCTTTGATCCAAATATAATCTTCCTTGGCCCAACACGGAGCCTTTATTTTGCAAAATGTTTGCCATTGAATTCAAATGTCTTCAAACATGGAAAAAATTCCATATGGTCGAATTGAGAGGTAAGTAAGAGAATCCTTTGGAGAATAAGAGGGAAAAAAAGCTCGACTCCATCATAGAAATGACTACCTAACAAATTATAATCATTGAATCAATGAAGACTAAAATAAAGTAAAAATTAATTTCGAAAGAAGTTTCTAGACCCTTCCATAGAGAAAGAAACTCCACTTGGTTGTTTGTCGCATGACCAAGACCCCATGGAAATTGTGCCACAATTTTTTCATTGGGGTTGAATAATGCCCCTGTTACTCTTGCCTCCACCATAAAGGAACATGATTATTAAAATAACAAATATGACGCATTGTGTAGGATAGTTGAATTCCATAATAATTAGTTATGCTACACTAGAAGCATCAACATTCTCCACCATGGAAACCATTCAAATTTTACTCGAAAACATTTTTATTATCTTTAGAAAAAAATTAAACATAAAAGTTTAATTACATACCTTAACTGATATATTTCCTTTATTATGAGGTATATAATGTCATTTCCCATTCCTTTTAGCCTTAGAGTTTGATGTTTTGTTATGAGGTAACCCTTTCATGCTTTGAGGTTGTTGGTGAAGCTTCTCTTGGATCTACATGAATAAACTCAGCATGGTTTCAATTGTTTTCTGGTTTTTATAATAGACAAATAACTTAACTTGTGCATTTTATTCACATAACTTAAGAGGCATGTTTTTTCATTTGGGCTTATCTTAGTTGGTTGGGAGAAATAATTGTTGTCCTCCCCACCTAGGTTCCATTCTTGAAAGCCACATGTTGAGGTTTATTGTAATGGATTTGAGCTCTATTGTTGAGTCTGATTAGTACCTAGAGGACCAAAACATATATGTTCTTCATATGGAATATAAATATATGTCTCATAAACAGGGGATGGAAGAAAAACATATGAGACTTGTTTCGGTTTTTGAAGTCCATTACTCACATTATTAATGTTTCCATTTTATGGTGTTTTAGACATCATAATGCTCAATTCGACCAACTCTGATGATGTAAGACAACTATAAGTAATCAAAATTTGTTTTAGTATTTTTGTATATTGAAATATCTATTAATCGATCAAGTAATGAGTAATTATATTGAAACGAGTGCAAACATTATCATGTTAGCATTGTACTATCTATAGTGTATTTTGAATATATAGTGGCACAAAATGTTGGTGTATGTTTGAATCTATAGTAGTACAAAGGGTTAGCCCTTGCATACATTTAGCTATTTATGGATTTTTGCCACACTTACACTAGTATGACCACTTTGTTTTAAAGGCCAAACTTATTGGTACATAAGGTTTCCACGATATATTGTATTTTTTCCGATGTTACAAATCTCGGGGAAAGCCCTTGGATAATTTCCCTCATTTTGAAGATGATACATAGGGAAAACCCTAGATTATTAAGGCCACAAGGCTAGTCGAGAACAATGATGAAAGCCATTAGAGAAATATACTATATATGAGCTCAACGTGTCACTTGTGGGAATCGAACCTAGGTGGGGAGGATGATAGGCATTCCTCCAGCCACATGAGATAAATCCAATTGTATGTTAATGCATTAACTTTCTGCTTGGAAATTTATTTGAAATTTTTGAAAAGAGATGGAAGATGCTTTCATACTTATCTTCATTTTGGAGATTTAGTTTAACCCACAATTTGTTGTGACTATTTCTCTTTATCATATTAACTTTTCGTTTCTTTTTCTATCAAGATAACAAGAAAGTTGGATAAAGATCTCACTTTCTAACACTTAGTTTCATAAAGTGTATATGGA
>APFE031224210.1:2132-13590 GCA_000404065.3 Pinus taeda
CAAGAGCTAGTACTTGTGCATATAGCACCGTCGCTTCCAAGTTTGTTACGAACAACCGGGTTGATAAAAGTAAAGAAGAGAGTCCCAGGAGTTGCAGCATTATTGCTGCAATACTGGAGCCCACCAGAGAGACAATTGGGTTCCAAGACAGACTTCTATGGAGTCAGAAAAAGCTTGATTCTGTGATGGAATAAAGGTAAATCTACTATGAGAGAGTTACTCTATTGCATTAGTGGAGAAGGTCAACATGTAATGCTAAATCACACCATACCCTAATTAACCACTTAAGAAGCTATGCTAGGAAGAAATGCTAAATCAACATGAAACAAATTCTACTATCTAAGTTATAGAAGTAAGAAGCATCAAACAATACTAATGTGCAAGTAAAGAGACTAATCTAAATCTATTTTTGCTTTTTTGGTATTTTTATGGAAAATCAAGTATGCAAACTAATTGTTCTTGTGGATGTGGTAGGTAGATTAAGGATGTTTGAGGATGGCTAGAAGGGTTATGAGATGGTTGGCTAGTGTGGAGGACCCTTGGGAGGATTTTTTTGACCTCCTAGAGGGTTTCCATCAATTCGGCCTCAAAATAAGCAGTTCCAGGAAAACCTACAGGATGTACTAGAAACCTACAAGATACATCCGAGAGCTAAATGTGAGGTGTTAGAGGTGATGGGAGGCTTAGTAAAGGTGTGTGATGGCTATAATGGAGTGAGAGAAGGTCTATGATCACTCAGGAGTCAATATCCAAGATAATAGATGGCTAGATTTGCTCAATGTGCTTGGGAGGATTTCTATGAAAAATGATGGAAAACTAGTGAAGGTGATGGTGAAAACAAGGGATGGCTAAGGTGGCTACTAGCTATGAAGTCTTAGTCTCCTCTTGAAGCACCTGCTCTGCATAAAACATGTGTATCTTCCAAAACGTTAAGGAACACGATACATTTTCATAAACTAGAAAAGAAAAATTAATGAATCAACTGCCTATAATATGCATGAAGAAAGTTGCTGAAAGGAATGAAAGCATGAGTGAGATCTACTATAGAAATGGAGATGAAAAAGATGAAAATGAAATATACCTTGCAAAATTAATCAAATACTAAATTAAATACAACAGACTCTAAAGCTCATAAAAGAACTAGAAATCTGTGTTTTTGGGGCTAGTTAAGGGTCCCTTCCTCAAGTCATGGTCCCAGAGGGAGGAAGTGAGGCCGAGACACCTGCTAACAACCTTGTGGTGATTATTTTTCTCCTTTCCAACCTTCTATTTGAACTAAGGCACAAATGGAAGCAAACTATCAAACAACCAATCTAATCTACACTACTTATAGTGGAAATGCATCTAAAAACAAATTAACAATGAAGCTATGAATCTACACTAATCATACATGTACAATAAAGAGGAGCCTTCATTTCTAAGGTTAGGCCCTAACCCAAGAGCTTCATCCCTCTGATTTAACTCAATGCTAGCTCAAAAAAAAAACTCATTCTTATTACCAAAACAACAATTACATCAATAGAACTGTCACAAGTTTTGCAGCTCAAAAATATATTAGAGCTTTACAATAAAAAAAATATGAATCCTACTATGGGCCTATGCCTCTCTACTTATACATCTGAAGTCCCCAACGACTTCCTTAAAATTAGGGAGGCTCGGCTCCCAAACTCGAGATAAACTGGTGCTTTGTCTATCACTTGCTCGGCTACCTTCTAGTCCTCATGATTTGGTTGTTTACACTCCGATCTAATGTGATGAATGGAGGAATATTCGAATGGAGTAGTAAATGAGGAGGATTTACCTCCTACAATCCCTCTCCCTTGTTATTTTTGAGTTTTGACCTTAGCCTTTGCCAAAATTCATTGATTTTCTCCTTTAATCCTGCATTCAATGCATATTATACCACAAAGCATAATATCCAACTCTAACTCACCTCATAAAGAAAATATAATCAAAAAAACGTAATAAGTTATGAGAAAATTTGGTTTTACTGAGCTAGGAGGTGAATTAAGGATATAATCACCCAATTATGAAGCTCATCAATGGCTAAGGATAATCCCTGCATTCATAAAAAAATCACATTTCTCAAGACTTAATGAAAGATTCATTTAAATTCATTTCTTTAAGACTTTGCAAATATTAAAAAGAGATTCCTGGAAGTTACAGTTGTAAGGGGTGAAAACATCTATGTATATCTCAACTGGTCATGAATATGTTCAACAATTATACTTAGAGCTTCCCTCTAGAAAGTAGCATGGGAATTGCGCAAACCGAATAGAAGGACCCTATAGGAAAAGGTACCCCAAGGACATGTGAATGTGGTCTTATCTTGGTCCTAAAGCCTGATCTGTATTTGGTTGTATCCAATAAATCCATCCAGGAAGGAGAAGGTGTTCTTCCCTGCATGGCCATCAAGGACTTGGTTAATGAAGGGTAAAGGAAAATGGTCCTTCTTTGTGGGCTTATTAAGTTCTTGGTAGTCAACACATATCCCCTACTTCCCATTTTTCTTTGGGACTAAAATGAGAGGTGACACTCACTCACTATCTGAAATGGGATATACGAACCCTATTATATGGGACTATGGATAGAAGTATCTTCCCTAGACCAAGTGGCCTAGTTTAGAACAACTAAAATAAAATACTATGAAGTTTTCCTTAGAATAATTGGAGAATGGAAATATGACTTACTTGTGATATCTCACAGTCTCTTTTCTCCTTTTGGCTTGTCATCTCCAACCGCAGCTTGGAAATATCGCTATAATTAGAACCTATACAAACAACACAAGCCAAATATCGACAACATCTATGTAGAATTATCCAATCATTATATTAAATGGATCATCATAAATATTAAACACATGTACATAAACATAATAGAAGACATGTAGGAAAACAATATACTCTTTGTATTAAAATGAAAGGGAGAGATTTTACAACAAAAAATGGAAGTTGATCTTGTAGAGAACCTCCCAAGTTTACTTGTCCTTCCTTGCCAAAATGTACACCTCAAATCAAACCCTAATGGATGGGAATGATGTCTCTCTTATGATCAAGGCAAAAACATAAGTGTATGATTAATCTCAAAAATCCAACCTCTAGCTTGTGGATGACAATAAATATATAAGATAGGATGGTATTTTAGGAATTCTTATCCATTTACCAATCTGCGCTTGAGATCCACACATGACAGGAGGATGAGCTCAATGGATAAGAAGGTGAAAAATCCAAGGTAGGGGAGATAAGATTCAATTTTTTTATCCAAGGTAAATGATTGTAACAACTCCTGGAAACTTTTATAAGAGGAAGTTTCAATATTATTTTTATTTTTCCCGAATTTTATTGATCAATGCATCCCCAACAAGGGAAAACCTACTCTGATCAGAGAAAGTGCATAACTCAGCAACCTGCCACTCAAAGCAGGTCCCTATTCATCCAAGATGCACTAGGCCTTAAAAGCAATGAAATGAAGCAATAAAGGTCAGAAACGTAGGGACTTAAGAGAGTCATGCTTAGGGATTTATGTAAATATGATACAAGGTATTCATGTATGTTGATGGATCTAGTTTGTAAGCCTGTTGACCAGATGTGAAAAACTGGCCTATAATACATTGCCCCTAAAGTGCAAAGCCTGAAATAGTGGTTGATGAATGAAGTGATTTACCTTGTGACAAATATGGATCAAGAACAATTGCTCAGATAATCATCTATTACAATACATTTACATCATTATATCTTTGCTGAGGGAGACATACCCATACTCATCACATAAGATAACATTACATGTACAATGATCTAATAGACATGTACACCAATGAAAAAGGGTAGACCCATGATGGAATGACTTTCTGTATGATCATAGCCATCATACATTGTGATGTTGTATTAATCCGGAAATCGTAGCCAGGATGGATGAAACTAGTAACAACCCTGGTCAGAAATCCATGTAAAAAGTAACAAAGGTAAAATAAGGCCTTGGTCATGGGACACGTATTCCAAGTTGAATGTTGTGTAGAAACATAGTGATTGGGATCACGTGTAATTAATTAATGGCTATGGAAATTGGAAAAGGAAATGGCTGAGGATTTGGAAAGGAAAATGACATTTATAGGCATTTATTTATGAAAATAATGGAAATTAGGAGAAAAGGGAGGTGAAAGGTCACATGTTGCATGTGAGGAGGAAAATGAAGGAAAATATTTGAAAAATGAAGAAAATAGAGGCCTCATTAATAAAATGGCTTTTAAGAATTAGTTTGTGGCTTTCGATCAATTCAATTTTGGAGTTCTCATTTTCTCTCTCTCTCTCAATCTCTTGGATACTTAAATTTTTCTTAGAGCACTCTTGGAGGAGTGTGGCATACATGGAGTTTTGGAGCAAGAAGGGAAAGGAAGAGTAGGAAACTACAAGAGAACATCGATATCAACAACTACAATGAGTTTTTCTTGTAGGTACTGTCATGCTCCTATAATTTATAGTGATCAATTGATCATTGTTTGGTTTTTTATTTTGGAATCTGCTAGTAAAGTTTAGCCTATGAATCACTAGGTGTCATATCCTAAAGCTTTGTTTGTCGAAGGAACCGTTTTGTTATTTAATCTCAAGACAAGTCTAAATGTTTAGGAGATTTTTTGGATATAATTCTAGGTCAGATCATGTTGCAGGTGTTTTCATGGTAAAGTGCTCAGAAGAAGCTTTCCAACAATATATTTGGTACTTCAAACTGACCTCCGGATCAAACAATAGAGCGAGTTGAATTTTGCTCCTCAAAACCACAAAAAAACACCTAAGTGTGAAATTATTTATTTGAATTATTAGAATTAATTCAAAAATAACTTTGCAACCTAATTTATAGAACATTAGAACCACATTTAATTTCATGTTTCAACCAAAGACAAAATCAAAAATTCAAATCACCTTTATGTCCCCACCGAGCACTTAACTATTAAATCACCCTACTCTTTCATGCCTTAAGATATGTGCAAAGTTAAATCAATGTTTCTTGATATATTTCATACCCCAACCCCTTCGACATTTAACCAAAGGGGGGGTTCGAAAATATGTTTTTCACTTTAATTTTAGACCCCCCACCATAAACCACTTACTACCTACCTCCTGAAATATCATTATTACTATTCATTTTTATTTGTGGCTAAAATACATTTATAAAAGTGGCGGGAAATTATATAAAGGAAATATTTCATACATTTATGAAATGATTTTTACCAATGGAGGCTGAGAAAAAATGACACTCATGTAAATGAGGCTAAGGTACACGTGAATTTGAATTTACAGGTATAGGTGAAATGGATTTACTAGGGTAGGTGAAAAAAATTTACACTTAAGGATATTTACGTGTGTGAAATGAAGTTACAAGTGAAAGTAAAAATACTTTACTAATCATGCAAAACAACACATGGTTTTTAAAAATCCATGGGAAGGCAAAACAACACATGGATTTCGAAACAAGATGGTTTATTAAAGCATTCAAACATATATGTTGGAATTTTAATTATGAAATTCATTTAGAGGTTTAATCAAAATATTTGGAAAATGTTATTCAAAATATATTTTTTCCCCAAATATTTTGTGACAATAATGAAGTATTCAAAATATGATGAAAGGCAAAAAAATGACAGAAATAGAACTCAAAGGAACAACTAGTTGATATAGGTGGTAGAGTTAATCAGTTTTGAGAGGGAAGCTAGTAGGTTTTGTGAAGAATTCTTCAACCTTTCCAGATTCCAAGGCTGAGGATCAAAATTAAAAAAACTATTTCCAGATTTGAAGGTTGATTTTTTTTCCAGCAGATTTCTTGCAATTTTCGGATTGATTTATTTTTAGTTTATTACTCAGATTTTTTCCATAAATTGTTAGATATTATTTTGTAATCAGTTCCTTTTTGGGATTTGAATTTAGTTTAGCATAAATTCTATTAATATGTTGTAGTAAGACTTAGAAAGGGTTGGGACTTGTATCAAGAAATCATATTTTGATGTAAAGTTGGTCACTGAGCCAAAAGTCATCCTTTCATTAATACAAAAGATCGTTCCAGGATTCACGTGTCAGGCAAATTGGTGATGTTTTTTCTCTTGTAAAATTGTTATATCTTTGTTTTTCATCTGTCTTTCTTATCTATTTTTTTTAAAAGAACATGAAGGGTTTAACTTGTTTAATTACACTCTTTCCTGACTTATAAGCAATATATATGTTTTCAAGCTGAGATTAAATATAGAATTCATGTTAAAATGCTCTATCTTTAATTGAATCTGAATCTTTTCCTCCCTTTCACTCCATAAAGATTCAAATATCCAATAACTTGCATACCTTGCTATGTTTCAATATGTTCTCATATTTTTGTATCTGATCACTATAAGGCTTTGAATCCATTGCCCAATGGTCTTTCCTTGCAGTTTCAACCAAACATTTCAAAAAACCAAACTCTGAACCTAATAACTAGCCTAAAATCCCACAACAACAAATCTAAATCCAATAGAGAGATCCCTATTTGAGTTTAGAAGGGCTAGCTTCTAAGCGTAAAAATGGTTCTATGGTTACCTCAAAGTTTCTTTCACAGCCTTAAGAAATTACAAAGTGACAATAGGTACCGAGTTTCATGAATGTTTCCTCACTAGTTGTGGCATGCATGGCATCTGCATGTGGTTTCTTGGTTATGATCTGTCATTAGCATGGAGGATTGCCTAGATTGATATGGGTTTTGCCTATCCTTTCCATTTCCTAGATAGCCATGCCATTGTGGGTTTCACTTTTTTTTGGTTCGTTTTATTGTGCCTTTGGTTGTGGGTTGAGTTACTAGCTCCTGTAAGCCTTGGTTGGACAAATGCTCTAGAAACCTTGTAACAAATTAGGTTGAGTGACTAGTCCTAGAAGACTTAGTTGGAAAAATTCCTACAAGGCCTTGGTGGCTTGAGTTACTAGTCATGGAAGCCTTGGTTGGAAAAACACTCTGGAAGCTTGACAATAACTGTGGGTTGAGTTACTCGTCCTAGAAGCCCTAGTTGGAACAATTTCTCTGGAGCCTTGGACAATTTGGGTAGAGACTAATCTGGTGATGGTTAGTGATTCCTGACCACGAGGTGGAATCACTAGCTGAGGGTTGAGTTGGTTTGGCCTCTTGAAGCCCTAAATGGTTTTGATTGATGTTCTTTATGAGATCCCACATTCGTGCTTGGAATATGGCACAGGGTGACTGGCTGAAAGAAAGGTTTAGTTCATCCTAGTCTACGGTCGAGTGGTTCATGGAAGTCCCAATCCTGGTTGGCTTATAAAATCATTAATAAGAGATATCTTTCTCCTTAGTATTTGATGGGTAAATTTACTAGTTTATATGTGGCTTATATGATTTTTATATCCCTGATATTTTTGTTGGTTATATGCTAGTTATGAATGAGTTTTATGACAATGAAATGTATGACACTCATCATGTTTTTGTTAATCATTGAATGTACAATGAATATGTGACTTAATAGATGGTAATGAAGTTATTGTGATGAGGAATTAATGCTTATTAGTTATTCTCATATAATTATCATATAAGTATGAGAGTCCTATGCTAAGATCTATTGTTTAAACCCGTAGAATGCATATTTGTGACATGTTTGGCAAAATGCATGTCATGGCTAGTAGGGGTCTAGTCAAGTCCTTGTTCAATTAATTGCATTTGTATCATTATTCTGCTGTTATGTTTCATTTCTAGAAGTGTCATGGAGTTATGGGTAGTGACCTAAGCCCTAGGCTTGAAAAAGTGGCACAAAATTTAGAGTCACATGCACAAAATTGCTTGGGAAGGTCCTCAGTCGCAGGCATATGCATGCTTTCGAAGCGACTAGAGGGTCTTATTCACACTCACACCCATTTCATTGGAGTGATTGGGGGATTAACGTAATAAAATGTTAGTTTTTCTCAAGGGCTAGTCACCTGGAATGTTTGTATGGCTCCCGGGGGTTCTGTAGTAGGTCTAGAAGGTATGTTGTGTTGTGTTCCGTTAGTTCCACTTCCTTAGCTAATACATAGGGAATTGATTTCTATCATAGTAACTCTTAATCACATGTTTACCCTGGTAGGTCAGTTACTTGGATAGATGTGGGAGGAGGGTGTTATAAAACTATATCTGGAGTCTTCTATCTCATTCACTCGATCGTCCAATGTATGAGTCTAACTATGTGAATAAAGGAGTCGAATTTGAACATGGCAGACACCATCTAATTACCAGCTAATGATGTAAGCCATTACAAAAGGTGAGAGAAGCCACCGATGATGTTAATGGTTCTCAAGGTACAATAGTACAAACTGTATGGCATGAATGAATGAGTTAAAGTCGAACCCCACACAAAATTTCCTAGAAGAAGGCCAGTGATGTAAATGTGTCGTTGAGAGTGAGGAAACTTTCCATTAACGTATGCAAGCCCCAAGGTACTAAAGGAAGAGTTTGTAATTCAACTTCCTGGATAATAAGTTGATGTCGAAAGGAAGTGACCCATCGCAGGAGGGCCTTGATGTATCCCCCATCAATGACATGAAATTAGTATCATGATTCAAGACATAAATACTTTGTTGTGTGACTGTTTTAGGAACGATAGACATGGAATGAATGATTAAGAGTATCGTAGCAGATATTAACTGAATGAACTCTCTTAAACACATCAACAACACTAAATAGAGTTTTCAGCATTGACCCAAAATTGGAAATGGAGGATCTGAAATGTTGTGATCAACCAAAAGACAAGTAGATTTCCCAAACCAATAGCCACAGAGATGAAGTGGAAGAGTGTCATGTTCAAGAGCGAATTACTACCATAAAAGGTGGAATATCCCATTTTCCCAATTTCTTCAGCCATTCCTGGTTAGTAACTCTTTATTTTTTAACAAGCTTAAGGAGGATAGAATATGCTTGATTTGTAATTTCATCCTTTGGATGAATCCCTCTTAGCATGTTTAACGAACCCTGAGAAGGAGTGGTTCAACCCTGCCATATTCGATGAATCCATCATTGTTTTATGATTTTAACAAGCCCGCAGAAGTTCTAAATTGACATCATTTTCATGTTTAGAGAGTTTGAAAAAGAGGTGAAAAGGAAAAATCCAAAGGTTCATAGATAACCTCTTGAGTCCGAAAAGGTAGAAAACAATAATCAGGAAAACCTCTTAGCCATGTTTAACTGAGGTATTCTTTTTTCGTAGTTAGAAAATCTCAATTTGGAAAGGAGTTAAACTCATAATGAGTAGACATATTTTCATTTACTTTAACGAGTTCGAAAATACAAGTGCTTGGTAATATTTTCATGTTTAAGGAGTCTGAAAAGTGTTGAAAGAGGACTCTAGGGGGTTCCTTTTTCGTGGGTTTACAGAGCCTGAAAAAGTGATAAAAGTATGCTCCTTAGTCAAAATGGTTTGTTTCAATCGAGACATCATCAAATCTGTTAAAACGACTATCATCCTACTCAAAACACCACCAAAATATTAAGAATACATGTTTCATGATAAAACTTAGTCATATTTATGTCAAAACACTAATAAATTAATGATAAAAATGACCATAAATAAGCAAAAGTTAACTCATTTTTACCATTTCACATTTACCTCTTGGAGAGTGAGTCTTGAATTTTTCCCCCAATATTCTGTAGCTGATTACAACCAATCCGGTGGATCATTTCAAGTGTCGTCACTTCTAGGTAGGACCTACGACCTTTATTTTCATTTTCATGGTTCCATTTTGCAATTTCATGCACATTTTTCAAGGTTTTGAGGCCCATGGGATCTAATTCCCCACCCTACATCCAACACACCCCTAAACTATAAGGGCTTGTTGCCATACCTTTTTCCACACCTGCGAACCCAGAATCATTCTCATCGAGCACTTAATTGCAAGTGGGGAAATACCGACCATGCGATCTTGACATGTGGTCTCAATTTTGTAATCCTGAAGCTCCTAATTATAGGATCCCAAATAAGATATGCCTAATTCACCTTGCATTTATCTTGATAGCTATAATATCTTGAGATCACACACCACATAATCCAAGCCCTGCTACTAGAATGTATGCTTCCCACTATTTTGATCTCGCCTTGTGAAAATTAACCAGAATCTTAGAGCATCAAGACCACTATTATTTTCCTAGCTACAATTCCCACAAATCTTGTCCCCAAGCATTCCTTAGGGCCTCATTTAATTGATCAGCCTCCCATCCACAAGCTAAATTTCTTGACAACCTAGCACATTGAAGACATTAAACCACTGACACAAATCTACATGGTGGAGGAGTTCCATGCCACCCTGCCCTAATATTCAAGGGGGTTGATGGGTTGGAAAGAACCATCCCCAATACCCACATCCTATTGATCATCCACCCTGATTAGGGGCATGCTAAAAATAGACTTAATAGAAATAGAAAATGCCAAAAATAACATATGATCCAAAATGGCAGGGAAAGTATAGTAGTGAATGAAAAGTGATCATATGTTTCCCTAATGATGTATGGAAGAGGGTTAAATGGCGGCGTAAATGATATCTTGATGACATATTGTGTGCAATGTAACCCAACACTGACTAGATAAAGGTTTGGATAGAACAACCTTAGTCTAATCAAACAACTTTTGCAAAACCCAAGACTAGGAAGGAAATAACAAAGAAGCACTTGAAAACATTTTAAGGGTCATTCACAATCAAGGGGATAAGATACATTTTTTTCTTGGTTCATGGTCTAATACTTGTGCACATATAGGTGGTTGGGTTGATGATGCCAAATACTGGTGTTATAAATTCTGGGATTTCATTGTTCACATTATTGAAGACTTCAACATGCCAATAGTTGAGTACTTAGGATGGGAAACTCCCAATCAACTATGCATCATAAATCTATAACAAGAAAGAAATGTCAAAAAAGAAAAGATTTACCTAAATCTAATCAATTGATAATAAAGCATTAAAGTAATATGTAATGGTACTTTTAAAATTCTGTAAAGCAATTTCATTTCTCTTTTCAAAGTAAAAAAAATAAAAATCCAAGCATTACCAACAAAATTTACCAATATGAATTAAGCTTGGATAATCTAAGTCATCCACTTATTTCTCATGTGATGCATTATTTAATAAATGGGAATTGTATTTTAAGGAAAATGAAGGTAAAATGAGAACATAACCTTATTTTGGCGTAAAAAAAAGATTAAGGAGATATGTATTTTTGTAGAAATAGGTTTAAAAAAAAGACTCATCTTGGAGGAAATGGGATGGAAACTCTAGAATTATTTTCCATATATTTTCATCAAGCTAAATGAAAGATAGAGAGTTATCGATTTTTTTTTTCCTAAAATATATTTATTGTTGAAAAATGTAACTAGTGTTGGTCTTCATAATTGTGCTTGACTCATGATGTAATGTATTTATCAAAATAAAGAAAAATAAATTTTATTATTAAATAAATTGACTTATTAAAGCATGGG
>APFE031224210.1:28718-56627 GCA_000404065.3 Pinus taeda
CAACATCCACCCAAGTAGCCATGCCAACAGGGGTAAACATGAGACTAGAGGCTACTATGGTCATACTTGACCTCCTAGGTAACCTTAAGGAAGTGGAATTGAGAGAACATCACACACAGTCATCAAACATCATCAGCAAAACCCTCAGGAGATAGGTCAGCCACTCAAACAGCCTATCCCTAGGTCCCACTATTGTTTTAGACCTCTGAGTGACAAGAGACCTAAATAAACTCTCACTGGCCTTCATGCCAGTGATTGGGGACCAAAATTGCAATTCTATGCTAGTGAACCCAGGATTTAAGCCACTTTTTTAGGCCTAGATCCCAGGCCACTACCAGAAATGGCATGAAATATTGCATTCAATTAAGGTATAGAGAAAAAAATGAAGAAAAAACAATAAAATCATCAAGAACTTAATCAAACCCCTAAGATCCATGACAGGAATTTCGTCAAGCATATCATCGACATGTAACCTACAATAGTAAACAACAGAAATAAGGGTAGGGATCTCATACTTATCTGAGAATCATTATAAACCCTTGTTCCCTCATGTCATTTGCTCCATATTCATCTATTACATCATAGACACATTATCCATTCATATACAAGTAAAAAATGTTGAGAGCCATACGTAGCTATTGTCATAAAATGTGCATATAACTAGCATAATAGGAACAGGAACACAATAAAAATTTCATCCATCAAAATCCATATATACACTAGTAAATTTACCCATGAAAATCAATGGAATGAATTTCTCATTAATCAATGTAATGAAACAACCAGAGATGGGACTACCACATTCCACTTGACCATACATTGGTTGATCCAACTCTCTCTTCATCCAATCATCCCCATGCCATATTCCAAGCATGAATGTGGGACTCATAGAACACATCAAAAACACCAGTCAATGTGGATTCCATCAGAGTTATCTGCCTATACTATGAGGAATTTGAGTGCCTCCTAGTCACTCAGGATTTACCGTGCATCCGCAGTCCAAACCAGGGATCACTAGGCTCTACACCGAGACATACTTTCCATGCTTTAATGTGCATTCCATCCTAGAATCACTAGGTGCAACAAAGAGAAAATCCACCTCTTGGCTTTACTGTATATCCCATCATTCACTGACAAGGATTCCTAGGCCCATGAGGCACACTAACTAGCTTTACCATAACCCACTGTCTAGTTCAGGTTGTTGAGAAATGACAACAAGAAATTCAAGTTTAATTTGTCCTTGAATTGAATTGAGAACTAAAATCGAATTATATTATCATAGAAACTTGTAAATATTTAATTAAGTTTAATATTCGAGTTGGAAGTCGTTCTGTAGTCATGCATATGCTCTCCCTAAGTTTTAGGGGTCCAGTATGAGTTTAAATTGAGTTGGAAATTAGATCACTTAGTTTACTGAGTTAAGTTCAGTTAAATGAGTTCGAAACTATTTGTTGAACTAATAGAGGACTAACAGTTAGTTGGTGCACTATGCATCCACTAGTGCTACTCCAGTTAACTAAATATTCCCTCATGAGAAACTCATGCATTTCAAATCAGAGAAAGACCCAGTTGAGACTAGAGTGTTTTATATAGGAAAATGACCTCCTCGTCATCTCATAGGAGAAAGATATTTTGACTAAAAGATTGACCAAGTTCACAGTCCTATTTGCTAGGGTAACGCTCCCCAGGAACTAGTGCGAAGAGTTATAATGCTCCTTAGGCATGAAATAAGGGTGTTAGTCCCTAGGGTAACTTTTTGTGTTGCTTTAGGGGTAGCATTAATCAAGTTTGGTGATTTTTTGAAGGTCAAAGGAGCGGGTTGACTGAATAATATCCCATGTTTTACTCATATGTCAGCCCGAAAAGCAAGAAACATCCATTTTCGACATGTTAGAGGATATTGTTATTCCTAATGGAGTCTAATAGAAAGGGAAAGAGAAATAAAGCAAGGAAACATCCTAGCTTTATCCAAAGGGAACCCATGAAAGAGTTGGCAAGGATTAGCCTCTCATTCTATATATTAGAGGCTTGGGGAATTGTGTAGGTGGTCTAAAGGTTTTGAAGGATTTCCTAATTACTATTGAAACTTTGTATGATACATATTGGTTCATCAAGAGGTTAGGAAGGGAGAGAGAGAGAGAGGAGTTGGACGAGAAAGGGAAGCTTGATTCACCAGATCGTTGTAATAATTCTTTCCTATTATTAATATAGACCTGCAGTTATGTTGTCTACTCTATGGTGTTTATTTTATGATTCATTTACATGTTGATGCAATATCATAGGTTATGAGTATCTTAGATACATGTTGTTTGATATCCTTATGTATTATTGTTTTGATTGTGAAGTTTATATGTTGTAGCATTACTTATTGTCTTGTCTATATGCAGGTATTGATCTAGGAGCTATAAGAGAGGTATTCCACTCTACTACATTGGGTTCTTCAGCAAACCTACATCAAGATATGAGGTAATCTCTTCCCTCCTGGTTTGATTATAATTTCATCCATATGGATATGTACATGTCTCATTGTGCCAGCTACAGCTAATCTAATCTGTCTAGCAAGGATCCCGGGAAGATCCTTTAGGGTATTTCCACCACAACCACCCGTGCATTAATCCCTAAAGAATAATTGGCGACTCTGCTATACTTATTTCTCAGTTTTATCCTACCAAGTTCTCAAATCTCTCTTTCTTCCAAGCCCTCATGTACTTCCTAGTTCCCTTTCTAACCAATCAGGACTCTTGAACACCCTCCTCACTATGCTCAACTTTTGTTCTAATCCCAAAAGACTCATTTTTGAGCTTATGCCCCCCTAACGCACCCTAGGAGTGTGACCAGAGAGTTATAACACTCCATTGGCTTGCAGACAGAGCATTAGTGCAGTCACTAACTCTCTGTTCCCTCTTCTGAAGTCCGTTAGCTAGCTAAATCTTGATAAGCAACCAGTTCTATGAACTCCTAGGTTGGGTAAGCTACCTATAGTCTGATCAAGGATCTGCAGTAGTGCATGTTTGTTTGGTTGCCTATTTCCTAAGAATTTTTTCTTTTTAGGAAAATAACTTAACCGCTTGTGTTTTCTAGAAAAAAGAAATACATTTTTTTAGAGTATTTTCTATTTAGTTCGTTAGGTTCTCCATTTATTTGGTTTTAAGTTGTTAGAGAGCATAGTATGTCTGCAAGTTGTGCTTTTGTTTTACTGCACTGGATTCATGGTACTGATTGATGTATAAATTATCCTCTCCTTGTAGAAATAAATCATTCATCAAAGTGAAAATAAAAGAATTTTCTGCATGGTTTGTGTTAGAGTCCCACAAAACTCCATACGTCAACACCCCTTTCGAAGACATTTAAAAAGTACATTTAAAATTTATCTCGTAATACAATCAATCAGTAACTCTTTTTTGAGTATACACACATATTAGTCTAGGCTAGGATCTTGGGTTAAGCAGTTGTTAGTTAACTTCCCAAGATTGTAAAATCAAGACTAGCGTCATTAAAGAGGGAAAATCTTGTTGCAATAATACTATCTGAGACCACTCTAGTCAAAGTGGAGCTAAAATGTGAGACAAAATTGGGATGTGAAAGAAGGTAGCCCGCCTTCAATTACATATCCTTTGTATATTCTGTGTATCGAAGATTCCTTCGGGGGTATCAGAGCTGAGTCAGGGACTCAGGTATCCTACCCACATAGCATATTGTTTGCGACCATGTCCGCATCGATAATATCTATGATTTGAGGTAACCATAGTGACCATACTTTTATGGATGAGCACATGGTGACTGGGGTGAGCTACCCTAGTACCTAAGAAAACGAACCTACTCCGTCTTCAGTTTTTGGGAGGGTGCACATCTTCATGACAATACTTGGTCCCTCAATCTGAGGTTTGGGTGAATCTCAAGAGTAATCGTAATTGTACATTTTCCCAACTCTCTCTTTTATCCATTGCGATACGGGGTTTCATCTCCAACAAATGGTAGTTATCAGAGAGAGTCATATCCCTTGCTTGCGGATTGACTTTTAGAGTATTTTTTATTTTTTAGGTGTCAGTTTGTTATCATTGGGACTACAATCAATATCATTATAATTTTTTTTATAAAATATATCAGTCACCATGGCTACGTACAACCCTCGTCATTAATCTCGGGGACAACAAGGTCTTCCTCTATTGACTAAGGATGATTCGCCAAGCCTCGTTGAGTCGCACTATCCATCTTCAGGTAATCAGTCTCTAGTATCTAACACTGAATCAGTCAATACATCCCAAGACTCAACACTGCTAGAAGATTTCTTCACCGAAGGTTTTGTACCTCCTTATAATCCTCATATCATTGATATGTTGGGACTGCTATTGATACAAGTTTCACCTATACTTACCATGTCTTCCACTATACCTACACCCACCATTTTGTCGACGACTAATGGGTCATGGGCTTTTGTGGATAATTTTGGTCCACCCTCAGTTTCCCAGCTAACAGCTACTACTACACCATTGACCGTGAACCCCACTATCCAAACTGTGCCAAGTCCGAGCAACTTAGTTACAACCAACATGAGCATAACCCAGTACATACCAGTTTCTGCCCCTTTTGTGTCTACTCCTGGACCTTCAACAAGCACTCCAAATAGCGTTGTTAGCATGAGTCCCTTTAGAAATCCCTTTGGTTGGAATCCTTTATTTAGTTCAAACCCCCAGGTTTAAATGGCAAGGGGCACGATTCTCAACATGAACATACCGATAGGGTTAATTATAGTTCCTCCTCCATTTATAGGACAAATTGGACAGTCATTGATTAACATTAATCCTCCATATGTGAGTCAAGTGCCGATGGCTAACTATGTGGCTCACAGGATCCCTCAACCTAGTCTCACTCAATTCATTTTGGCACCCCATTCTCAATCTCAATTGAGTCAAGGAGGCAATTATTATCCTGGGGGAAATCAAGCTTATATCCCCCAGCCTAACAACCCATATGGACAACCACAATACGTGATTGTTCCTCAAGGAAACTATTATTCAAAAAATCCTATGTATAATGTTGGGAACAATATGATGGGCGGACCGCAAAGACCCTCAAGTCATTCATCGTCAAATTGGTTAGAATCGGGGGCACCAAACACTTTTCCTTACTTAAAAACACTCAAAATCCTCAATTTGTACAAACTGACCAATGACCTGACAGTGGAAAGAATAAATCTATCATGTTCCCTTACAAAATTTGTGCGAAATATGATATGACACATCGTTGTCCATGCCTCCAAGAATGCACAGATATTCTTACTCAAAAGGACACTAGCCAAACCCCTGTGGTCCTACACAACCCTTTCCCTACTCAGCAGTAGTAGCATCTCATTGTGAACCTACCTCAAACCCAACAAGGGGGCAATGATGGTTCACATCATCCTTCAGTTGGTGAAGGGCCATCAACCATTTACACCTTTGAAATGGTCAATCTTCAAACATGAGCCAAAACATATGGAGCTCTAGTCACTAACACTTAGGACGTTGCCTCAAGTTCAAACCCACTGCCACCCAATGATATTCATATCAAAAGGCCAGTTTCTAATCTTGTAATTCACCCCCCAAAAGGGTTACTTCCCCGCCCAACAAATAATACATCTACACGTGCTACGCAGAACTACAGTATTGTAGAATATTTTCTCAAGCACTGTCAACTATGTCTGCACTCGAAGTATTGCAAACTTGTCGAACACAAAGGAAATATTTTATTTCAACTATTGCTACGGTTGACCCTCCATGCTAGTAATATTTGACATGGAGAAATGTGAACCTCCTCTTTCCCACTAACTTTCATTTCAAGTGCAATTGTTTTCAAAAGGAAGAGGGGTACACAGAACCGTCATTGATGAAGGCGCTTTGACCTGTGTCACGTCTACTTCATGTTGGCTCGCCTTGGGTTCTCCAACCCTCTCTCCTCTGTCAAATTCCCTTAAATATTTCAATGGATGTACATTGATTGCAAAAGGTTACCTTACCAGCTACTCCATCACTTTGACTGAGAAAATGGTATTGGTGGTCATTGAAGTCATGGATCGAAAACTCGACTATAATCTCCTTTTGGGTCGAATTTGGACTTATTCCATGTCTTCCATCGTGTCTACTAGATTTTGCATCATCGTATTTCCATTGGATGGAAGGATAGTCACAGTGGACTAGCTATCCTTTTCCACTCCAGATTACTCCTCGTTGCCTAGTGGCATTGTACCTATAGTGGGTGGCATACCTGACTTTTATGTCAGTATCAGTACCTGTCTTTTGAAGGGTTCTTCCTTGAATGGTTTCTTTCCTCTCCCGCCACCTACAGTTCCATAGATGGTTTCTACGGCCTTCACTGTTCCTCATGGTGAAACTGATCCATAGATCCTCCCAGCCCCTTCAGACATTGACTCTTTTGGATAACAAATTTCGTTGTCACCAATCGAATTGGCCTATCAAGCCATTCAATCTATATCTAATTCTCTTGTTACTTTGGTCATGGCTAATGGTACCACCTCCTCTCCCACAGCTACTTCCTCTAACAATCTCCTCAATTAAGTCCACCTTCAGACAAAGCTATTAGAGAGATTATGTGTTTATAGGAATGAGCTTAGGAAAACTCTCACCATCGTGTTTTGATGTCTGATTTGGACTTGACCCCTATACAAACATGTCCTTTGAAACACCTGATATCACTCCCTGAAGTTATACAACCATCCAAACTTTGGATTCGGAAGAGGACATAGGCAATCTTTCAAAGAATATGTGCATTGATATCTCAGTCAAGATAGGCATCATGGAAAATATACAGATTAGAGCTGATTGCAATCCTGAGGAAATCGAAAGCTTCACGTACCTTTTCAAGGAAATATGTGATGTATTCACTTGGTATTATGAGGAAATGCCCGACATAGATCCATTTATCGTTGATCATGAGATCAAGGTTTATGAAAATTCCAAGCATGTCCATCAAAGACTCTGACCAGTCCAACCCCATGTTGGTGTCCAAGTAGGGGTTATTATCTACCTGATTCTGACATTAATCTTATCAATCTAGGTGTGTATCCTTTCAAGGCAACGCGCAAGGTACATGTAGTGGAAAACACATGATCTTTCCCAACAAAGGGTTCATGGTTTAAGATTCAAAACATAAATGCAAGATTAATCAATTGCAGAACTGCAAAAATAATCATAAATAAAAAAGTATTGTAACAACAACACAAACTACCAAATCACACACATACACAAAGATGCAACACCTGATCAGAAGAGCGGGCCCAGCTCTTTGATCAGGGCTACGTTAGCCACAAAAATAAATAGAACAACAAAATGGGTGATCTTTTATTAATCGGTAACAGAAGTTTACAATGTTGACGGGTGAACCCCCCATTCACAGGATCAAATTGCATTTTATACACAGCAAGGGAGATTAACAGTTCTCCCAAAAACATAGCAATTGCAAATACAAAGATATACATTGGTTGGAACAGTATCAACATCAGATGCATGGGATAGTAGGATGGCCCAAGAATAGTTCAGGGCATCTGTTCTCCGAGCTGTGCGACCTCCTGCTGATCGGTCGTTACTAAATCTATTGCAATACACCAAGTTGAGGGTTCCTATTCTCATGCTACGGTCAAACACATAGTTTAGTTCCGCAAATTGGTAAACTCTATACATTTACTTCATTAATTAAAATATACCAATAGGGCAGTAAGGGAGGAATTTACCTTGTAAATTTAACATAACAACATGGGTAAATAAGTGCAAAAATAGGAAAAAGGGTAATGGAAATAGGCAGAAAGGTGGCCCGATTTGGCACCCAACATCTCCCCCCAACCAGCCTACTACATGTCCTCATGTAATCCTCCACTTTCACAAATCTAGGTTCCACAGGCTGTATGTTAGATGACGCTGGACAAGATCATACTCCACGGCCATTTCTGTCCCTGGAACTTTAAATCTGTCCGAGAGGACAACTTCCTTCCACCAATCCATTCGTACATCATAGGCTGGAGTATATTCATCAGTAGGAAACTAGAGACCAGGGAGCTAAAACCAGAACCCCATCCACTGGGACCCACATGTCTGGACACATGCCACATACCTGGGCACCCTCTCAAGTAAAAGTGAAAAATTTGGTGCCCCAAAAGGTTCTCTTTCTGAGACTGTTGTTAGTGACATCATCCATATCCTCTGATAACAACTAAGGGCCTCTTACTGAAATGTGGCCAGTTGATTGACACAGAGATCAAGACACCTATTTTTGTATCCTCACCATTCTATCTATGTTTTCCCTAATCCCTAAAAAGGTCTTGTGCTTATTGAACAATGTGTCTACCCTCTCATGCTCCCCTTTTACTATGAATGGCATGGTAACTTGATTGGATTCAAAAGTGTTACTAGCCTTCTGCCAATGAATCTGGTTGAAAGTGTATGAGGTGAGGGCCCTCAGATGAATGTCCCCCACATATGAGACTGGGTTGAAATTTCTGTCTGACCGCATTAAGTACCTGTGCAAGTACAATTCACACATCAGATGTTGTGTGGGTACATCATGACTCCTCAAAATCCGGAGGAATTGCACACCATCCTCCATCTCATAGCTAACCTTATTTTTAATACTTTCCATGCAGAATAAAAGGAAACGTTCATGAAAAAATAAGAAATAACAAGAAGCAAGGGGACGACATGCCATAACCTCTTGCACCAACTTGAACATTTGCTCCTTGTCATTCTTCAGCTCTGCCGCTTTCTTCTCCAGTTGTTCTATCTTGCGCTGCTATTTTGCCTACCATAACCTCATAACATCCATACACTCCACATATCCAAAAATTGTTGTGGAGGCCCTTTCCTCAATCCTTCTGATTTCATTTTTATATTGGGTTGTAGCAGACTTCCAAGACTGAATTTCAGCTGTTAGGGCATACTCCTGATCTTCAAATAATTGGTCAATCGGTTTTGTCTGAGTGTTGGTAGAGGTCATGACTACTTGGTCCATTTGGTTCCTGCATCAACCTGGATAGTCTTGGCCCTTTTGGCTCACCATTTTTGCTTCCTTAATTTTGTTGCATTTTATTCACCTTCTTTCTCATCTTCCTCACTTCCATTTTGAGCCACATTGTTTCCTTGAACTGCAACTGGTACTTTTGTTTCATCGAAAGCCTTCGCTATTCACACAGCTCTATCCACTCCTATTTAACCAATATTTCCTCCCCTGGAGGCAGATCCCTCGAAACATTTCTTATTGTGTTGACTGGGGGATTTTTCTCCCCTTCTTTCTCTTCATGCTCAACAGCCTCCTCGCCTGGTTGTATCGCTGGCTCAGTCATCGGGACTATTTCACTTGGTCCCTCCTCTTCACCAACCACAATCTCCTCTTCATGCACATGTTTTTCACTTGGCAATGTGTTGGCAAGACATTCTCCTGTTGTTGTGTCTACTGGAATTCCTCTTTGTTCTCCAGCTTCCATACTTTCTCTTCTCCTTTCCTACTCCAGGGCACCAGCCACTGGAGTGGCTTGCACTCTATGAGTTTCTGGCCTCTATAACAAATTCAAAGCCACCGAGATTAAAACATTTTCTTTTTCTCCCCGTTGAGGAGAACGATTCACCCTTGCTCCTCTTGGAATCGAGGTGGAGAAAGGGGACTGAGGTGTGTCTTCTACAATTGGCCTAGAATTTGACACTGGTTCTTGTGGTACAGTGTCAACCTCACATCGTGGCTCTGCTGCTACTTCCTCGACAGGTCCCACAACTTCCTCAACTCCAGGCCCTTCTTGCCCCAGACCTTCCTCTTCTCTAAATTCCATGGCCGAAGTTATCACAACTTCCTCCATTATTTCCATGGTAGCAGGGGATCCCTATGGGGTTCCTTCAATTTCCATTTCAACTACTTCACCCATGTTGACCTACTGTGGGTCTACCCTCATGACTTCCATAGCCTCCTCTTACTTTGCTAGTTCCACAGGTGAAGCTGGTTCTTGTGGTACAACCTCATCCGTGGTATTGGCGGGCCTTTCTGAATCAACCCCTGTGTCTGCCACTATCTCCATATTTTTTTCTTGGTCCTGTGGAGCTACCGCATCCCCCAATTCCTCTGTCTCCATCTCCACTTCCTTTGGTTGTTCCTAATAGACATATTCATCTTTGATAGGATCCTCCTCCATGGCTTTAGATCCTTCTACCCTAGCGGCCATAGCAGCTGCTACCTGTTTCTTCAAGGAGTCCTGTAACACCTCCCACAGAATCAGAATCTGTTCAATGGCATGCATTATCAACAGCCACACCAACCCATGATGCGTAATGACCGCCAGTACCTATCGAGCCACCTAAGCCAATTGCGCCATTAGATGAAGGTTCCTCAATAGGAAGTAGGGCACATTCATGGAGAATGCCTCTGCCTGTGGAAATCGCAAATGGGCTAATATGCGAAGGTGATATCTGAAAATCGTGGAGTATCTGCCCTCACATGTCATATATTTGATGAAAAATTCTGCTACTTCTCCCCACGTATATGGTAGTGAATTCCTATCGTAACCTCTGCCTTTCTGTGCTATGCTCTCCCTGACTTGAAGTAAAGCCTCGGGGAATTCCCGAAGGGGAGTTATCCTTACAAACCATCATTCCCCAACCTGCGGAAACCCAATGACTTCCTCAACTATTTCAATTGGAGTCCTGTACCTGACAAAAATTTCTTCAAAAAGGAAGCCTGCCACCACTTTCTCTATTTCTCTCGTGACCACCCTGGCTTCCACCCAGTTAGTTACATAGTTGGTGTAGACCAAGATGTAAGTCTTCTGATGCAAAGGTGAGTTGAAGGGACCAATGAAATTGATGGCCCATTTCTCGAATGGTTTGAGGACTATCTGGGGCTGCAGGGACATCTCATCTGCTTTCCCAGGTTGTCCCATCTATTGACAACTATCACACCTTCACACATAATCTTGAGCGTCACGAAAGATGGAAGGCCAGTAATACCCCATTTGCAGTACTTTATGTCTTTTTCTTTTTTCTGCTATGTATCCCCCATAGGGTTCGCCGTGTGCAGTTTCCAATATCTCGAAAATATCATCTCCTGCTAAACAACGTCGAATCTGCTGATCCACTCCTGTGTGGAAGAGATACCCTGCCATCCATGAGTATTTGGTACTGTAGTGAATGATCTTCCTTTTCTCCTTATAAGATAGGTGACGAGGCACTGTACCTGTAGCCAAATAGTTAGCAATATCTACATACCACGAAGTGTTAGCAAAAACTACAAAAAAGATGCTCATCTGGAAAATCATCTTCAATTGGTGTTTCTTCACCATCACATGCTATCCTAGATAAAAAGTCTGTGACAATATTATATTTACCTAGTTTATCTACTATGGTGATATCAAATTCCTGTAATAGTAACAACCACCTTGTAATTCGACCAAGGGTAACATGTATTTTCATTAAATACCTGATGGCCGCATGATCAGTGTGCACAAAAGTAGGATACCTAGTAATATTATGCCGAAACTTGTTGATGGCATAAAAGATAGCAAGAAATTCCTTCTCAGTCACTGTGTAGTTTAATTCAAGAGGAGCCAAATTTTTACTAACATTGTAGACTGTGTAAGGTACTTTGTAGTCTTGTTGTCCCAACACTGCACCAATTGTTGTCTGAGAAGCATCTGTATGAATGTGGAATGATAGTGCCCAGTTATGTCCTCTAAGGATTGGAACAATACAAACTAACTCTTTAATTCTTGTAAACGCTGCATCACAGTCTTTATTCCACACAAATTTTGAATCTTTTGTTAATAATTGAAACAGAGGGTGTGCTACTTTTGCAAAATTTTCTATGAAATGTCTATAATACCGAGCACAACCAATGAAACTACGTACCTGTGTGACCGTTTTAGGTGTTGGAAAGCGCAGAATTACCTATATATTTGCTGGATCCATTCTAATTCCTTCAACTGAGAGTAAATGTCCCAGAATGATTCCCTCTTCCATCATCATGTAACATTTCATTGTACTCGGAGAGATGCGTGCTTGTATACACCTCGCAAGAACTTTTTCCAGATTTTCCAATCCCACTCTGAATGAGTCCCCATATGGAGTAAAGTCATCCATGTAGATCTGAACACTGTCATTTATCAAGTCAGAGAATATTCCCAGGATTTCCCTCTGGAATGTTACAGGAGCATTACACAGGCCAAAAGGAAGGACCCGGTATGAAAATGTCCCCCAGGGGCATGTGAACATGGTCTTGTCCTGGTCCTTAGGAGAAATCTGGATCTAGTTATATCCACTAAACCCATCCAGAAAAGAAAAGTAATTCTTACCAACCAATGTGTCCAACACTTAATCAATAAATGGCAAGGGGAAGTGGTCCTTCTGTGGCACCTTATTCAACTCTCGATAATCTATGCAGATCTACCATTTTCCATTCTTTTTGGCGACCATTACCAGTGGTGAGACCCATTGGATGTCTGAGATTGGTTTGATGAAACCCACATCTAGTAACTTCTGAAGTTCTTCTTTTACCACACTCTTCAATGATGGGTTCATCCTCCTCTGAGGTTGCCTTATGGGATGAAAATCCTCCTTCATGTATATGTGATGGGTGCATAAGTTAGCCATGATTCCTTTCATATCTGCATAATCCCAGGTGAAGGCCTCCTTATGTTTCCTCAGAACGTCTATAAGTTGCTCCTTCTGAGATTCTGACAGGTTTGGATTAATGTTCAAGGTTTCCCCAGGTTCCAATTCCACTTGTATACTTTTATGGGGTGCATCTGCAGGTGTTTCCTCTAATACTTCCACTATTTCCATACCTTCTTAAGTCTCACAGCTCAGGATGGATTCTAAGATCTGCCGGTTTGGTTTTGAAACGGAATGGGGATCATCCATGAAAGAAGTGATCACATCATCTTCTAATCCGACTTCCAATTGTAGGGCCTATCCAATAGTAAGGACAGGTTGTACTTCTTCATCTTCCATTCCATCCTCTACTACAAATATAGCCTTCTTATTGCCTACTAGTTTTATAGGTGAATTTGGTTCTTCTGATGGATACAACACTAAATTCTTAGTGTTATGCCTATTAGAGATGACCATATTCCCTAAGCGGCACCCAATGTAAGCATCTATAGTGGCTAGCCATGGCCTTCCAAAATTAGCGGATGACCGCCCACTGATGATTGTGTATGTAATACCAAGAATTCTATAGCGTAATGCCATGAGTCTACTGAAATTGTTACATTCTCCAGCTTTCCTACAAGTTTAACTGTATATTTGTCTACTACTTTAGGACTATAGGTGTATGCTTTAGATTATGAAGTCTTAGGATGTGCATGGTTTCAGTAGTGATGACATTGATGGCAACTCCCAGGTCTACTAACACATTTGGAATCTCTACCCCCTTAATATGTACTGTCAAGATCGGGTTCCCCGGATCTCCATATTTCACCGGCATTGATTTTCCCATCATAAAATATGACAACTTTCCCATAATATGTATAGTGAGGGGATCTTTAGTTTTCTTAGCAAGTTTCTTGGAACAATATTCCCTAAGTGTCTTTGCACAGATTGGCACATCCTTCATGGCTTGTAGCAAGGGAATTTTCACAAATAAATTCTGCAACTCTCCTAATAAATCAAATTCAGATTGAGGACCTGGTTTTCTCATGATTAACCTCTCTGGATAAGGTGGTTCAGAATGATGCTATTTGACAGGAGGCGTCTGGGTTCGATCGATTTGCTTGGCTCCTCACTGATCGGCTCTGCCTCCCTACCTTCACTATCAAGTTGTTCAATGATAACTGGAGGAGGTTGGAGGTTAACTGTCCAACCTGATCACAGGTTCATTTCGTACAACTCTGCAGTGGAGATACTATATGAAGGAAAGTTAAGGACATCAACTTGATGAGATCCCTTATTGTTAGGGTTAGGGTTAAGCTACATTGGGAGTTGTGGACGGGTCGGTTGGTTACTAGGAGGCACATTGGAGGGAAATTGAAGCTATTGCTGGGGCATCTGAGGAGGCATCTGTGATGGCATATGTTGAGGAAGCTGACCAAGAGTGGATCCTCGCCAAGTTGGAGCCCATAGGGAGCTCATACTGGCTTGGGGGTTCCACTACTGCCAAGGTGGGTACTGGTACTGCAGCCACACAGGAGGATAAGGCATCATTTAGGGATTCATATTATTAAATTTTTGAGATGGATCCAAGTACATACCTTGATTTTCCATCAGATGTTGGGGCTTCCATGGCTTCCTCGATCCCATGAGATACAAATGCTCCATGTCCTCCCCCATTCCTTGAAACACTGCTTTCAATCTCAGTAAGGAAGGGCATGAGCTAGTCGCATTGTTGAGCTCGTATATCGCACATTCCTCTATGGCATTCAGTGGGCATTCCCTCTCCGGATGTTTCTTCCTACATTTCGGACAAAACAATGCCATTGTCCTGTCCAAATCTAGTTGCTTTTGTTTTACTTGCAGAGTGTCCATCTATGCTAACAGGGTGCTGAGGATATCTATTCTCAGGTTATCTAGCAAATTCCTGATTTCTGCTTTTGTAACACCCCCTCCGGATCCCTTTACTAAACGGGCCCCCTGCTTGTTTCTCGCAAGCCCCCTTGAGCATTGAATACATAATTTGCAGATGTCACGGAACTTCTCCTTAGAGATATCTCCCTTCCCCACAATGTTCAATAGTTCCATTGAGTCTTCTCGAAGGGACTGAAGGAGGATAATCTTTAATATTTCCTTATCCAGGTCAGAATGTCCTGACCTCTGTAAGGTGTAGTTGGACCTCTCCACACAATCTTCCAAGCTTTCATCTTCTTTCTGTGTGAACTTGAAGAGTTCCACCTTAATGTTTCAGGATTTACAATAATCCTGGTATTTCTCCAAGAAAGTTGTCTGCATATCTTCCCATGTAGAAATGGACTTTTCTCCAAGGCCCATGAACCAGTGCAGAGTCGTCCCTTTTAGATGGGAAGGGAAAATCTTCAGCTTCTAGGCATCCGTTGTGTAGTCATACCCCTGGCATACTATATCAAACTCAAATAGAAATATGTCAGGGTCTTCAAAGATAAGACCATGGAAAGTTGGTAAAGCTCCCAATGGAATAGGCTTTGTAGGTGCACCAGCTCCCAAATCTCCAATAGGGAAATCGATGGTGGAGTTGGTAGGAGCCATGAATATTTTCCAATAATCATTGGGGATATCGACAGGCTCTGTAGAGGGCAACTGAGGATTCTTTATTACTAGGATTCGAGATACTTTGATAGCACTTACTTGATCTCTTGGTGATGTAAATATCTCCTCAGCCCTTTCTCCTGTGGCCTAATGGCTCGATCCTTCGGCTGCAACTCCCTTTTCTTTATCAGAATGGTTTGTTTCTACAGATGCTCTGCTTGCAACTTCCTCTTCTACTAACACCATCTCAAGATTTTCTGAATCAAGTCCACTGCTAGATGCTTCTTCTACGGTCAGAGGGACCTGCTGTATTGAATCACCACAGAATTTTGTAGCTGATACTGGCTGTTCCACTGACTTTACATCTGACTTCGCCCTTCTGGCTCTTGGTCTCACATCTACACAAGAAGATGCTTCAAATTCATCTTTTGCTATGATCTCTTGTATATAGGTTTTTCTTCCCAAGTCTGGTCTTCCCCTTCTTAGGGCTCTCCCTCTGCCCCTTTTATTGGGTTCTTTGTTGATACAGAAGTTGGATTGATGGGGGGTTTCTGTATGAACCTACAATGCTTTGACCCTGGAGTAAGGTGTCGAAAGACCATTCCTTCCCCAGTATGAAGGACTCAAGGAAAAGAAAGGGAGCTATTAGAAAAAAAAAAAACCTAGGGTTTCAAGCCTGGAGTATGGCGTTAAAAGACTACTCCCTCCCCAGGAACAAGAACCAAAAACAATCAAACACCCTAGGACACCCTAATATTCCAGATCTGAGCAGGATAAAAAAACTCTCCCTCCCCAGGGTAAGACTACGTTTTTCCCCAAAAAGAAAACACACAGAGGTTAAGAAAGAAAAAAATTTCTAGCTCCAGGCTTGGAGTAGGGCGTGAAAAGACTCCTCCCTCCCCAAGACAAGAGAATGGCCCAAAATAATCAGAAAAATGAAAAGAATGAACAACAGAAACAGTACCTATGCTCAGGACCTGAAGCAGAGTGAGAGAACTCGTTCTCTCCCCAGGGTGAGATATTGACCCTCTGACTGGTCCGGATCATTGCTTGCACCGTGTTAGCTTCCCCGGAAATGGCACCAAAATGTTGGTGTCCAAGAAGGGGTGATTATCTACCTGATTCTGACATTAATCTTATCAATCTGGGTGTGTATCCTTTCAAGGCAACACGCAAGGTATACGCAGGGGAAAATGCATGATCTTTCCCAACCAAGGGTTCGTGGTTTAAGATTCAAAACATAAATGCAAGATTAATCAATTACGGAACTGCAGAAATAATCATAAATAGCAAAGTATTGTAACAACAACACAAACTACCAAATCACGCACACACACAAAGACGCAACACCTGATCAGAAGAGCAGGCCCAACTCTCTGATCAGGGCTGCATTTCAACCTGCATTTTATACACAACGAGTGAGATTAACAGTTCTCCCGAAAACATAGAAACTACAGATACAAAGATATACATTGGTTGGAACAGTATCAGCATCAGATGCCTGGGATAGCAGGATGGCCCAAGAATAGTTTAGGGCATCTGTTCCTCAAGCTGTGCGACCTCCTATTGATTGGTCGTTACCAGATCTGTTGCAATATGCCGAGTAGAGGGTTCCTGTTCTCATGTTGCGGTCAAACACATAGTTTAGTTCTGAAAATTTGTAAACTCTATATGTTTTACTTCATTAATTAAAATATACCAATAGGACAGTAAGGGGGGAATTTACCTTTTAAATTTAACATAACAGCATGGGTAAATAAGTGCAAAAATAGCAAAAAGGGTAATGGAAATAGGTAGAAAGGTGGCCCGATTTGGCACCCAACACCTCGTAAAAATGCAACCATCAAGACTAAGGTGGAAAAATATTACGTATTGGTTTCATTTACCCTGTTCCTTTAACATAATGGGTTTCCAATCTGGCTCCTATCGATAAAAAATAGGGTACCATCCAAGTCTATGTCACCTACCAGGATTTGAACAATGTGTTTCCTAAATATAATTATACAATATTGTTCATCGATAAAATAATCAATGATTGCGTTGGTTGTGAATCCTTCTCATTATGGATGGTTTCTTAGACTATAACTAGATCACCATAAAACTAGCGAACTAGCACAAAATCACCTTCATTTTCCCTTATGGAATATTTTCATATAGAAAACTCCCATTTAGTCTAAATAATGATGGAGAAACATTTCAATGGGCCATGGAATATGCATTACATGATATCGGACACATTATTCAAGCTTACTTGGACGACCTTCCAACCCATTCCAAGAAGTGAACCCAACACCTAGTTCATCTTCGAGCAATGTTTCTTAGGTGTAAGTTCTATAACATACATATAAATCCACACAAATTCATTTTCTTTGTTGAGTCTGGATTCCTACTTGTTTTCATTGTCTCCAAACACGGGATTAGGGTTGATCCTGATAAGGTAAAGGAAATTAACTCAATTTCTCGAGCCACAATGCATTTTACAGCTCCAACATCTGCAAGGGAAAAAAATCTTCATACAATGATTCATCATAAACTATGCTGAGATGACGAAAGGCTTTATGTGCCTACTAAAGAAGGGAGTACCATACTTGTGGGATGATCAAGTCCAACGATCATTTGATGCCTTGAAAGAGGTACTTATATCTACCCCACTCCTTAGTGCTCCCAACTATTTGTGCAACTTTCTCCTCTACCTAGCAGCCTCACCATCCTCTACTGGTATGGTGTTGGTTCACAGTCATGATGATCTTGGTTAGCATGTGATATATTATCTCTCAAAATGCCTGGTTGGGCCCGAACACTGATATTCACATGTGGAAAAGTTTTCCTTGGCAGTTGTCTTTGCTGTTAATAACTTCCAACACTATATATTGTTGCAAAAGAATACTGTCATCACTTTGGAGAATCCCATGAGATATATTTTTTCTTGTTAGGTCATCAGAGAAAAATATTCCAAATGGATTGTTATCCTCCAACAATTTGATTTGGTTTTTTCCACTGCCAAGGAGAAAAAATCCTTAGTCTTCATAGAACTATTGTTGTATCTTCCCATTGTCGATCCACATGCGATAGCCCATGATCCTCACTTGGATGAATCTGTCTATCTGATTGACTCAATTGACCATTAGTATGGTGACATTCTATTCTACCTCCAAGAGCAATGATTTCTCCCTGAACTATCATTAGGTGATCATCATCACATCTGCCACCAAGCTCAGCACTATTTAGTGTTGAATGATACTTTATATCATCATGGCCTTGATGTAGTTCTTTGACATTGCCTCACTCATGAAGAGGCGGAACACGTTTTAAATGACTACCATGTTGAGGCATGTGGAAGTCATATTTCTGGCATATCTACTACCAATAAAATTCTATGCATAAGATGCTACTGATCAACCTTGTTCAATGAATGTATCAAGGCAATACAACAATGTCACCCTTGTCAAATATTTACAAACAAAATTTTCACACCCCTGGGCCCCCTACACTCGATTATCTCCATTGGCCCCTTTGCCAAATGGGGTATTGACTTTGTCACATGCAACCCTACTTCCTCTAATGGACACAACTACATTATTGTCATTGTGGACTACTTTATGAAATGGGTCGAAGTCATTCCCACATTTTGGGCCATGGAAAAACCACGACATTATTCCTGTTCAATTAGGTAATCTATCATTTCGGTGTGCCCCGCATGATCATTACAGACCATGGTTCCCAATTTCATAATCACATGATGTCTAGATTAACATACTTGCTAGGTTTTAGGCAGGAACAATCTTCCTCCTACTACCCCAAGGGTAATGGCCAAGTGAAAGCCATTAACAACATCCTAAAAACCATGATCCATGGTTAGTAGGAAACCACAAAACCCACTGACATCATATGTTATATCTTTCATTCTGGGCATACCAAACCTCAGTCAAACCCACTACAGGCTTTACACCATTCCAACTCGCTTATGACCTGGAAGTGATAGTACCTATCGAGAGCCAAATTCCTTCACTAAAACTCGTTGCTGAACTCTTTCTCGGCACCACTGCCGAAAAAGAGCTCTTACTATATTTCAATTAGTTGGATGAGACTCATCAAGATACTACACTGGCCCTCGAATCCCATAAGCATTGGGTCAAAGCCCAATATGACAAAAATGTCAAGCTTCGTTCTTATGAATAGGGTGATCTTTTTCTACTTTATGGTAAAAAACACAACCTCTTGGGGGTAGGAATGCTTCAACCATTGTGGATCAGTCCATATGTCATCACCAAGGCCCTCTCAAAAGGTGCTTATGAACTTCAGGATTGTGAAGGAATCCCGCTCACGGAGGCCTGAAATGGGCTCTATTTGAAAAAGTATTATGCCTAGTATTGCAGTAGGCATGTGCTTTGTAATTTTATGTATTTATAAGTTTTTCTTATTTTTGTTGTGACTAGAATTTTTTGTCATCTTTTGAGTATTTGTCTCATACATTTCTCTTGTTGTGCAGATGTCTTCATCACCCTTACCATACGTAGGATATGTGAATGTTGCCATTTGTCACACATGACACATTGCATCAACTTCTTGGGTCACTTACACACCTAAGTCGGAACTACTTTGTTCTGGGGGAGTCTGACACTTCGACCAACAATATTGTTGAGTATATGTTTATAATTTCACTTCTCACTGAACTGTCTTCTCAGGACATCTCCAATTTGGTGGTTAGGTTAGACTCTCAGCTAGTTGTTATGCAATTGACAAATCATTATCAAATTCACAATCCAATCTTGTTACGCCATTATTTAAGGGTAAGACTCTTAGAATTTCAATGTGAGTTTATTACATATGAACACATTCCTTGAGAATTTAATGTAGTTGCTGACTCATTAGAAAATCATGTATTAGATTGGCATATGTCTCATTTATTATAGATACATGCATGAAAGTAAAAAATTTACATAGTTAAAATTTACAAAAACATTAAAAAACATTTACATCATAAGCACATATAATATATATATATATATATATATATATAATATTATATATATATAATATATATATATATATATTATATATATATTATATATATATATATATATATAATATATATTATATATTATATATATATATATATATATAATTATATATATAATATATATATATATATAGATAGATAGATAGATAGATATAGATATCGAATCCAATCTTCTACGTCAAAAAATTCACAAAACTTGGGTGTTTTAAGTACAAAACGACTTTTATAATCCTCACTATGACACCCACTGGCTACACCATGCTACTGCTAAGAGTCTACTGCTCACGAAAACTCAGAACAACTCTAGCTAACCTCCTAAGAGGAACCAAAAACCACTCAAACACACCCATTTTGTGTCACTGCATATGGGCAGGGATCTCCCTCATGGGAAGAGGAGGAACACCCATGCTCAGACCTTCGAGCTTCTTAAGAACCTCAAGGAGACTCTGCATCATTTCCATCTTTGGTAACTGCCACACTCACTCCAACACTAGGTAGCCAATCCCCTCACTTTGCTTAGTGGGGCATACCTGTAGGTCGCACTAGTGCTACATTTTTGTCAAGAAAATGCTTCATGTGAGTACTTGTTCATCCATAAAATCAAAAACATTACATAAAAATTCAAAACTTAAAAAATAATTTAAGAACTCTAAAAAACCTTCTTACCTTGCGGCCCCCACTAAGTTCCATGTGGCAGCATCAACTCTGGATCTCCTGTAAAGTCCATGCCTTCATAGACATAGTCATCAATCATCAAAATCTAACTACTAAGCCACCCGAATAAATCATCTTCGAAGAAGTTTCAGATTGGTCCCTCTCCAGTTCGAGGAACCATGGAAGCCCATTTCCCTTATCTTCGCTCCCTAGGATCGACTTAACCCAAACTCATATGCAACCTCATCACGAGCACTCTCTCAAGCAATAAGGACACAATGAGAGTATCATACCCAAATTCCCTTTGTGTACGAGTCTTATAGGCTTTCAATTCTACCTTCAACTGGTGAAGAACTCCCTCACACTAGTTGAATATATGAGGTTGTAAGCAGTCCATAGCTAGTAATAGTTGAGATTTCATAGCTACATGCAGACTTTTGGAGCCCGCCAAGTACTATATCATCCACAAAATGGCCCTCATAGGCCTAATCCTCATATGCTCAATGGGGAACCTATTGCTAACTAAACCATTCTCAGGTCTACAGTGAGGCTAAAATAACTCGAGGGTGGTTCATGGATCTATGCTACCCCTGGTCAAGTTTACTTGTGCACCTCTGCATGATAAACATGTAAGAAAGTATATGTCATCTCTTTCAATCGAGAGCTCGTGATCCCTGATCTAGAACACACCTTGGTGTTCATCCCACCATTGGATTATCCATCTCAGAAGCTCTTCCTAACCCTTCATCAGGTCAAGACTTGCAGACTTCATAAAGCAACATCTACGCAAAGCAAGTATGCATGTTGGAACATTTATAATTTTTAGTTCTTTGATGTTGTGAGATCTTTCTCTCCAAAGACTCATGATGATGGCTCAAAATCTGCACAAAAGCACACAAAAATCAGTCAAAATGATGGACAAATCATAAAGAAATCATGCATTGGGATTTGAAAATGTGCACAAGCGGCATAAAACTCCCCCCTTAGGCCCACAAGGCATGTTAACACACCCTTTCAGGTCATGAAGGGGATTTAACACTCCCGTAGACCTAGGAGGCAACTTTAGGCACATAAACCTAACTAGGGTTTCCCGAAAATAAAAATAAAAATCACCCCTAATTGTTATAGACATATTTGGGCACTGCAACCCCAATCACATATGTCCATAAAACAAGGGCTTCTAAGTCCCTAAAAGTGTTGTTTCATACCCTAAAGGATCAAGGTCAGATGATTACATCATCTCCCAGAAGTTCTCCATGAAAAACTGCTCAGCACTGGTCAAAACTGGACCATCTCACCTACTCCATGGTCAAAGTGTGATGCATCCCACCTAATGCACACGAGGGGTGCGATGCATACTGAAAATCCCTTCTATGGGGTTCGATGGGCGAGAGTAGACAAATGGCATTTTTCATGGAGAACTTCTGGGAGATGATGTAATCAGCTGACCTTGCTCCTTTAGGGTATGAAACAACACTTTTAGGGACTTACAAGCCCTTGTTTTATGGACATATGTGATTGGGGTTGCAGTACCCAAATATGTTTATAACACTAATGCAGTTGAAAAAGGTAATAGAATTTAATATAAGTGATATACCATCTACCTAGAATAGACGGCATGTTGAATGGTCACCTGGATTGCTCACAATAGCTTGGGGAAAACCTTCTCCTCTTTCACTACATAACACTCTCACAGAACTCAAATGGCGAAAACGAAGGCTTCTAAACCGTCTTATAGTCACTCTGGAGGTATGAATCACCTTAGTTATTCATTGAAATAGAAATTTTTCATTCCTATGTTGTTTATCATACGCCATTTCGATATGCTGTCAATATTACTTATGCTTTAATGAAGAACTTTTTAGAGTTCAAATTGCATAAACGACCATGTTCGATTCACTATGAGCTCTTTCTTTTATGGGATCTTTTCTCGCTCTTGAACTGAAAAATCCCTGAGTTATCATCAATGGCTCATAAAACTCCCACGGTGAAAATATGAGTTATTTCATTTTTGGTACCCTTTCTTGCTCTTAAATTGAAAAATTTCCGAGTTTTTCCCTTCTTCGGGCTCATTAAATCTATGAAGAAGTTGTTATCTCCTGAAATAAAATTGTCGATTTTATTTCATTAGGTGATAGAAGGTCTTATTAGGAAAGAGTTTTATTTAATTTTTAGACTCATTTCATTGAGTCTTAAGCTTGTAATCATGTTAATAAACTTTCTAGTCAGCTCATTTTTAAAAAAATCAACTTTCGATAGCTAACCCACATTCTCAGCATACCTCTTAGGTACCGAAATCGCAAGTTTTTCAAATGATACACTGCTTTGGGAAAACTCAATTTTCTCAGTCGTGGAGAGGGCATTTTACATGCTCAAATAGTTGATTGACAAATATACATCCTAAGATATATAATGGTACTTTAGAATATACATTTAGAGCTAGGGAAGGCAGTAAAACGTCCCTCGCAAGATGAGACGACGTTTTCAGAAATGTGGCGTTTCTACTTTGTTGAGTCATCATTTTCAAATGATGATTCTGACAGCCTGGAGGATCATTTTGAGAAACGGTCATAGGCTTTTGTGCCTAACATTTCAAAGAAAAATAACCTCTTTGGGTTTATACACAGGTTTCACAGATGTGGAGAATCGAATCCATGTTTGAGCCCTAGTTTTTCAACAGTCTGGCCCAATTTTTGTGGCAAACAGTTTCAGAAATTGATTGTAACTGATTGTTATCTTTGGGATTTGGGAAGATTTCGACCTCATCCATAAGATCCTGAGAAATCTACATTTTTTGAAGATTATGAAGACCATTTGTACAAGAATTGACCAATTAAATCTGATTTATCCCTATCTATTTTAACTTTTATATTGTAGGTGTTTCATATCCATTTTTATATGATCTTGACTTTGGTGTAATGGCTATAAAGCCTAGAACTCTAAAGATGAGAGGGGGTTCGACTTTGGAGAATTTTAATACTTCATAATCTCAAGCTTCTCATTTTCATATTAGTAATACAAGCTTCTTTTGCTTTTATCTGTTCAGATTTACATCTTCTTGTCTGTTTTTTGCTTGCACCTGAATATGTTATTCATGTTATTCCTATTTGTCTAATGCCAAATAAATGTCACCTTATCTTTGCATTAATGAATTAGAATTGAAAGTTTCATTTACCTTTTGTAATTGGCCATTCATATGTGTTAATGCATGATTATGTTGCTACAATAAGGATTCTTCATACATCCACTTATTTATAAACCCTCTGAACAATAGTAGTTGAAAGCCTTGTCAATCTAAGAGTGTTTATGTATGTCTTGAGTGAATAAGATTTGATTCAGTCATTCAAATTGATCCAAACAAATTCCCATAATTTAAAGAACCATTGAGGGATATTTATATGTTACCAAGCATCTTCGAACTACAACCTAGAAGAGTTTCCTAGAGTGCTAACATAATTGGCATCGTTGCCAGGGAACGACAATTGAAGATCAGCTTCCCTAGGAGAAGACAAAGACCCAAATTTGATGATAGACAAAGTCTGGATACTCTCTAGGTTGTAATCATCTATCTGGTGACTCCATTGGGGGATGAATCTATTGGTGACTTTATTGGGTAATTGTGGCTCAGTGTAGGAGGCATACTCGGCGAAATCCTCAAAAGCCACCAACTGACCCAATACCTGATCCTAAAAAGATCATCAGAGAAGGAAAAGCATTACAGAAAGAAGCTCCAAGTTTAGAATCATCTCAGTCTAAAACTAAATGCCACTTAGCTTACATTCATACCAATCTTCCTGCTGTTGAGCTTGCTATACAAGAATTGTCATCAAAAGGATAAGAAAGCCTTGCAAAGTTATTATCTAGTTTTTATAGAGCTTCTTACTCTTTAGGTTCCTCTTTCATTGTAAGTCCAAAGAAATCTTCCCCTCCTATCCATCATACTCCCTTATTCATATAAGTTCCTCCTCAACCTTCAGTTGTTCAAGCTTCCAGTACTTTCATATCTACCACAACCATGGCAGCACCACAAGCACCTACGAAGATGGAAAGAATCATAGCTACTAGGTATGGTCCATTAGTATTGCCCACTCCCTTGAGTGAAATGCCTACTGGAGAATATCAAAAGTACATGCCTAAGTTTACAGGGACAGAGGGGATTACAGCTGAAGAACATCTTGAATTATTTTAAAGATATGCTGACAATTTGGATATTAGTGAAGCTGATGTATGGATGATAGTTTTTGTTCAAAGCCTAGATGGAGAGGCTAGGATATGGTTCAGAGAATTGACACCAAGGTCTATAGCAGAAAGTGAGGCTTTAGATGATGCTTTCCTCAAGCATTAGGGAGATAAGAAAGATCTGCTCTACTACCATACACAATTTGTGAATGTAAAGAGAGAAAGTGGTGAATCATTGTCTAATTTCAACAAAAGATTTAACAGTACGTACAATAAGATACCAGTTGAGGTGAAACCTACCACTACATCTACAAAACTCACCTATGTAAGTGTGTTTGATGCCGACTTTTGTTTAATGTTGAGAGAGAGAAGATGTGCTACCTTGGCTGACATGCAGGATGCAACATTGGAGGTAGAATCAAATATTATGGCTGCAGAAAAACTTAAGGGAAAAGTTGATTGGAGGAAACCGAAGGATGAATCCTCATCATCTTCAGATCATAAGATTGATAAAATGACTAAGATGATAGACCCATTAGCCCCTAAAATATCCAAATTGAAGATTGAGAATTAGCAGCCTAGAAGAGGAAGAGGTATTAATACCTTTGCTCCTCAAAACCCAAATCCATATAGGAGAAACAATGAGTAGTTTCATATTTTGCAAAGAAACAGAAACACCAATGAAGATCAAAAGGTAAAGGCACCTTTCCAGAATGTAGTAATGGAAGAAGAGCAATCTGAAGAAGATGAAGAAATCCATTGTCTAGAAGACAAAGGCAGTGCATCCTTCTTGACCTTAGCTGCCTATGAAGAGTCATTATTCAATGACCAGATCAGTCAAGGGTGGGATGATGGCGCTATTCTATAGGCTGATGATCAACACAAGTATAATCCAAGGTCAAAGATAAATACTACCAAGAAAGATCATGTTCAAAAAGTTGTTGTCCCTGCAAAACAGCAAGTTAGTAAGCAGCAAATTCTAGCAACTTATCCAATCATACTTAAAGCTCCATCTCATGAGGTAATAGGTTTTGAGAAGATTTCTTCTCCCTTCAGTTTTGAAGAAGAAATTCATAAATTAAAAATACTTATACCTATGATCAAACTGATCAATAATGAGGTTTTCAAAAGAACTATTTTCAAATCCCTCGAACCTAAAGCTACCCAAGCCACTATTGAATATATCAATCTGCAAGATGACAAACCAGCTGTTGTTCTCAGTCCTATGGTTGAAAACTGTGATGAAAACTCCCCATAATTTTATGTCTCTTTAAGTATCCATGATAAAATCCTACACAACTGCCTTCTAAACATAGGAGCTAGTCATAATCTAATGCCCAAGGTTGTCATGGATGAGTTAGGTCTTGACATCACCAAATCTTATCATGACCTGTTCTCTTTTGATTCTAGGAAAGTAAAATGTCTGTGACTAATCAAAGATTTAGCCATCACCTTGTCTCAGCTACCCATGAAAAGCATGATGATGGATATTGTGGTAGCAGATGTGCCTCTCAAATTTGGCATGTTGTTATCTAGAGGTTGCATCAAGAGATTAGGGGGAACATTGTAGAATGACCTTTCCTATGCTACTATTCTAGTTATGTCAAAATAGGAGATTGTACAGAGAGGCTCAGTTGTATTACATCATCAGTGATGAAAGGAATCCCACAAATCACCCCATTTATTCTGTTGACACTAATTTTGGAGCCTGTATTCTTCATATTGAATAATCCCATTTGTCCTCTATGTAGGTTAGAAAACCAATTTGTCAAATCACAGAAAAAGAGGTCACACCAATTTGGGATATGTTCTTTGATGGAGCTTGCACTAAGGAAGCTGCAAGAGAAGGTGTAGTTCTTGTGTCACCCACATAAGAAGTCATTCAGTTATATTTCAAACTAAATTTTCAGGTCACCAATAACATAGCAGAATACGAAGCCTTGATATTGGGCTTAAATTCTTCTAAATAAATGGGCATCAAAGGTATCAAAGTGTTTGGGGATGCAGATCTTATCATTCAGCAAGTAAACAAAACTTTTGAGGCAAAGCATCAGAGGTTGAAGGAATACAGAGATGAGGTATGGAAGCTCAGGGATTCTTTCATTGATTTCAATATTTCTTTTATCCCTAGAAAATGAACCAATTTTCTGATTCCCTTTCTATGTCTGCTAGCATGTTTATTCCTCCTTTGCCTCCCAAGTTGACTTATGAACTTCAGGTGAAATATAGACCATCTCTACCTGATAATTTCAAATACTGGAAAGTATTTGAAGATGATGATGAGATTAATAGATTTCTTCAAGTCATTGATGAGTTTTCTGAAATGCACATTGACCAAGATAATGAAATTGTTGAGGAGTCCAACAAGCCCAAGTTGAAAGATAAAATTGGTCAGGATAATATTGTTCAGTTACCAAGTAACTATATACCCAGAGGTTTAGTGCCTCTAGAGTAACAGTTTGATCATATTGATGTACCTTATAAACCTATCAAAAAATAAAATGAGTCTGTTGTCCATAAACATAACATTGGAAGTCAAGCTCATCCAAAGTTCATAAATCTGTCTACTCAATTGTCTTCTGCCCAAAGCTCAGAGTATTGCACCTAGATGAAGCAATTCACTGATGTTTTTTCTTGGGATTATAATGATCTTAAAACCTATGACACCAACATCATTCAGAATAAGGTTCCGCTTGAAAAAAACATGTTATGAAACCAGCTCAAGAAAAGATAGAAAAGATATATCAACGCCTTAGAATTCAGCCTCTTCGAGAGGGCAACCTCCTTTACATTACATAAATGAACAATTCTTGGATTATACAAATGACAAAACCTCCTTTCTATATATAGGAGTCTAAGGAGTCACAATATAACCCA
>APFE031224210.1:71632-105486 GCA_000404065.3 Pinus taeda
TCTCTTTGAAGTTTTGACATGAAGAGCAGAGGTATGGGGCTTGACAAAGAGGACAATGTGGCTATTGATGAGGCCACATAAACTGCAGATAGTCAAGGTGACAAAATTCAGTGTAACAAGAGGGAACAGCAAAAGATCAGGACCACAGTCAATCTTTGGCTGAAAATTTAGGCATGTGTGAATGGTATTCCAACATAGTTCATTTTTTGAAGAAATTAGAAGTTCCTCCAGGGTTTAGCTCAAGTCAAGCTTGAGCCCTTAAGCTCAAATCAGTAAAATTTTGTATAAGAAAAAATTTGCTTTATTGGAAAGATCCATCAGGAATCCTTTTGAGATGTCCAGACAAAGAATAACATTTGGAAGTCATGCACCAAATTCATTCTAGTATTTGTGGATGTCACCACTATTGTAAGACTACAACCCACAAAATTCTAAGGGCTAGATATTATTAGCCTAATATCTTTTATGATGTATGTACTTTTGTCAAATCTTGAGACAAGTGTCAAGGGTTCATAGGGAGACAACAGCTAAAAGCTTTTCCCTTGAAACCAATACATGCCAATGGTATTTTCCAGCAATGGGGCATGAACTTCATAGGTGAGATCAATCCACATTCTAATGGCCAACAAGTGGATCTTGGTAGCCATTAATTACTTTACCAGTTGGATAGAGGCTATACCCACTAGAAATGCTAATCATCAAGTTATTATGAAGTTCTTGTATGAATATATTTTTACTATATTTGGTTGCCCAAAGAAACTAGTCACTGATAGTGCAACAACTTTCAAAGTAGATGAATTGGTTGATATGTGTGAATCAATGGGCATTCAATTGCCACTTTCTAATCCATATTATCCTCAAGGCAATGGCATTGCAGAATCATCCAACAAGAGTCTTGTGAGGATCATCAAAAAAGTGTTAGAAGCCAATCAAAGGAGTTGGGATTCCAAGTTGAAGTTTTCCCTTTGGGCTAACAGAGTTACCAACAAAAAATCAATAGGAACTTTTCCATTTAAGCTAGTTTATGGCACTGATGTTGTTTTTCCTATCCAACTAATTCTCCCTGTGGCAAAATTCTTTCAAGAAGAACAAGATGAAACGAATGACATGGTAATGAGAATGAATAAATTGGTTGAATTACAGTAGATCAAAGAGCAGCTGGTTGAGAAGTCAAAACTTCATTAGAAGAAAATCAAAGAAACCTTTGACAGGAAGGAAAAAGTAGACAATTTCCAAGTTGGTGATTGGGTTCTCAAATGGGATGCATTGAAGGAAAAGAAAGGTAATCATGGTGAGTTTGACTCCTTATGGATAGGTCGCTTTGTCATCATTCAAATTCAGCAAAACAATACCTTTATTCTGCACAATCTAGAAGGAGAAGATGTTTTTAGTGGCCTGGTCAATGGGCGGTTCTTGAAACTTTATTTCATCTAAGGCTTTAATGCCTTGATATTGTAAATATGTTTTTCAGTTTTGATTTTCTATGCAAAATAAACTCCATATCCAATGGAACACTAGGAGATAGATTTTATTTTGATTTCACAGGAAAGGAATTGGTCTGTGGTTCTTGAAACCTCACAGGGAGGCTTTCATCCCCAGAAGGAGCCAGTGTTATCTCCTGAAATAGAATTGTCAATTTTATTTCATTAGGTGATAGAAGATCTTTTTAGGAAAGAGTTTTATTTAATTTTTAGACCCATTTCATTGAGTCTTAAGATTTTAATCATGTTAATAAAAATTTTAGTCAACTCATTTTTGAAAAATTCAACTTTCAATAACTAACCCGCATTCTCAGTAGACCTCTTAGCTACCGAAATCACAGGTTTTTCAAATGAGAAACTGCTTTCGGAAAACTCAACTTTCTCAGTCATGGAGAGGCCATTTTACACGCTCAAATAGTTGATTGACAACCAGAAATCCTAAGCTACATAATGGTACTTTCATATATGCATTTAGAGCTGGGGAAGGTAGTAAAACGTCCCCCACAAGATGAGGCAGTGTTGTCAGAACTATGGCTTTTCTATTGTGTTGAGTCATCATTTTCAAATGATGATTCTGAGAGACTCGAGGATCGTTTTGAGAAATGGTCGGAGGCCTTTTTGCATAATATTTCAAAGAACAATAAATTATTTGGGTTTATACACAGGTGTCACAGATGTGGAGAACCTAATCCATCTCTGAGCCCCAGTTTTTCAATAGTCTGGCCTAATTTTTGTGGCAGACAGTTTCAGAAATTGATTGTAACTGATTGTTATCTTCGGGATTTGGAAAGATTTCGACCTCATCCATCAGATCCTGAGAAAGCTGCAACTGTTGAAGATTATGAAGACCATTTGTACAAGAATTGACTAGTTAAATAGGATCTATTCCTATCTGTTTTAAATTTTCTATTTCCTATCTATTTTAACTTTTCTATTTTAGGTGTTTCAGATCCATTTTTATAGGATCTTGACTTTGATGTAATGGCTATAAATCCTAGAACTCTAGAGACAAGAAGGGGTTCGATTTTGGAGACTTTTCATACTTTGTAATCTGAAGCTTCTCATTTGCATATTAGTAGTACAAGCTTCTATTGCTATTATCTGTTCATATTTACATCTTATATTTTCTCTGCTTGCACCTGAATATGTTATTCATGTTATTCCTATTTGTCTAATGCCAGATAATTGTCACCTTGTCTTTGCATTGATGAATTAGAATTTCAAGTTTCATTTACCTTTTGTAATTGGCCATTCATATGTGTTAATGTATGATTCTGCTAGTATAGTAAGGATTCTTCATACATACACTTATTTATAAACCCTCTGATCAATAGTAGTTGAAATCCTTGTCAATCTAAGAGTGTTTATGTATGTCTTGAGTGAATAAGATTTGATTCAGTCATCCGACTTGATCCAAACACATTCCCATAATTGAGAGAAAAATTGAGGTATATTTATATGTTACCAGGCATCTTCAAACTACAACCTAGAAAAGTTTCACGGAGTGCTAACAGAAGGCATGAGTAGTTCTTTTATCTCCTTTCCTTTTCCCATTAAACTAAAAAATATATATCAAGTTTTCTTCATTTTACTCGTTAAACTTTGATGAAGATCTATTGAGTTTGTCTTTGTGTGACTCATTAAAATTTCACGAAGAATATTGAGTTTACTCCGTCCCCTCATACTCGTAACAAAATGAGGCAAACATCTATTGATCATAGGTTTATCACTTTATCCTGAATTAGTAGACTAACTTATGGAAAAGGAACTATGTCGAGTATACTATTAAACCTTTGTCACACCCAGTTAACAACTATGACAAAGGGACCCCCCTTAAGTTTCTCTTTACAATCTTTGCAAACTTTTTAAATATGAAAATATTACCCAGTTTACCCATCTGGACTCATTAAATTTAATCAAATGGGGAAAAATTGGACAACACAATTGCTCTATGTCTATATTTGGAAAGATTTTTTGGCAGTAGCCATTCCCTTAAACATGGTACTGCCTCAGCAAAACCTCCTTTTTATCAACCTCTCAGATGAACCTTACCATCTTATGAGTTTAGCCTATATACCTCGATGTTCCTGCATCTCAGTATCCTAACACTTTTTGGTGTTCATGAGTCTAGAGTTGCTTGGTTAAAAACTTTTTTTTTGTGCCTTCTATTATTCAAGGGATCCCTTTATCCTATGCTTCCTATATCAACCATCAAACATATACTTCCATCATTCCCTCCATTGATTTGACACATTGCTCAAAATTTATCTTCAAAAATACAATCATTCTTGTCTCATTTGATGTCGACTAATGCAGGACACATTATTTCCTACCATTCGATAGGTCTCTTCCTATCCTCTTCAACACTCTATCTAGGAAGAAGATTCAAATATGTATCAGTTCCTTGGAACTTGCAAACATTAGTGGTAGGTTACCTTGTGTTTGATCGAGGGTTTTCATTATTCGCTCCCGGTTGAATGATTCTACGAGTGTTTAACAACAACATCACTATTGACACTCACTAGATTGTACTACACATCTTGGAGACCATCATCATTATCGGTGGCCATTCTCGCATTTATTAATAGTTTTCATTATTGACATGTTCGAACTCAAGGCCTTTATTCACATGTGTAAACAACATGCTATTAAGATGAAGTAGCGATCAAGACCTTGGAAGGAGGATTACATCACTTAGCCTTGTTTCCTCTCCAAAGTTGCATATATTATTTTTTGGAGAAAGCTCATCAGGATGATCATCTTATGACACATGTTCCACATTATGCTTATCGGTGAACAAGATCGCCATACCTCTTTGTTGAGAAATCACTCTGACATAGCTACAAAGTGTGGGAATGCTCGACTTAGGACATGATTTTAGATTTTAACATATGTGGTCGTATCAGGTTTCTCATAGTCCTGAAGCTCTAATCCTCTCTCTCTATATTTTCCAACACGAAAATTCTAAAGTATTTTGGCCATCATCTTGGTCTCTGATCTCACACTTTAGGGGGAATTTGTTATACAGGAAAATGACCTCCTCATAAGCATAGAGGAGAAAGACAATTTGACTAAAAGATTTACCAATTCACAGTCCTATTTGCTAGGGTAACGCTCCCCAGAAAGTAGCAAGAAGAGTTATAATGCTCCTCGGGCATGAACCAGGGGCATTAGTCCCTGGGGTAACTCACTTTGTTTCCTTAGGGGCAACATTAGTCAATTTTGGTTGATTTCCAGAGGTCAAATGAGTAGGTTGATCAAATAATATACCACTTTTTACTCATATGTCAGCCTGAAAAGTAGGAAACATCAATCTTCGACCTGTTTGAGGATATTTCTATTCCTAACAGAGTCTAATAGAAAGGGAAAGAGAAATAAAGAAAGGAAACATCCTAGCTTTATCCAAAGGGAACTTATGAAAGAGTTGGCAAGGATTAACCTCTCATTCTATATCTTGGAGGCTTGGGGCATTATGTAGATGGTCAAAAGGTTATGAAGGATTGCCTACTTACTATCAAAACTTTGTATGAGACATATTGGTTCGCCAATAGGTTAAGAAGGGAGAGAAAGAGAAGAGTTAGAGGAGTAAGGGAAGCTTGATTCATTAGATGGTTGTAATCATTCTTTCCTATTATTAATATATAATTGTAGTTGTGTTTTATACTCTATGGTGTTTATTTTATGATTCATTTACATGTTGATGCAATATCATAGGTTATGAGTAGCTTAGATACACATAGTTCGATATCCTTATGTATTATTGTTTTGATTGTCAAGGTTATATGTTGTAGTTTTACTTCTTGTCTTGTATATATGTAGGTATTGATCTAGGAGCTAGCAGAGAGGTCTTCCACTCCACTACATTGGGTTCTCCAACAAGACTGCATCAAGATCTAAGGTAATATCTTCCCTCCTCCTTTGATTATCATTTCATCAATATGGATATGTACATTTCTCTTTGTGCCAGTTGTAGCTAATCTGACCTATCTACCAAGGATCTCGGGAAGATCCTTGAGGGTATTTCCACCACAACCACCCATGCATTAATCCCTAAATCAAAGTGCAGGGACAATGTACTGTCAATTGTATTATTTACTCAAGTATAAATATCATGCATGCATCAGAGATTGATTCTATGTTTGGATTTTGTAGTTTTGTAAGCATGAATTCCCTTTAAATACATGCTATTAATCCTAGGAATTACGCAAGAGATTAGGGGCTTGGAGAGTTGCAGAACATGCTAAGGATTTTGCTTGAGCTTGCTTGTGAGTTGAGAGAGTTGAGCATACTTCTATGGAATTTTTCTAGTGAGAACAAGCTTTGTGTATTCACTCATATTTTTTGATATATGCAATACAGATAGCATAGTTTTGAGCAGTGGCTTTCCCCAGATACATCTTGTGTTATGTGCCACTGATTTATCTTCTTCTTGTTCATATTGTTTTCATTTATCTATTAGCTTCCACTGGTTGAAAGTAGAAGTAGATTCTTGTCCTGTTCTTTAGTGCATTGCATGAGCTTGTGAATCTACATGATTTTCTACATGGTATTGGAGCTGAGAACAACATACTAGAGGAGATTTTAAACTTGTTATTTTTGGGTTACAAGTGAAATTCAAATTTCCAATACATACTTTAGGATCGGCATATGGTGTTCTACGATTTGCGGCTCGAGTATGCCTTGGTAGGAAGCTCAAATTTTATAGCCTGTAGGGACATAATGGAGATTGTGCTAGAGGATAATGGCTTGAAGGAATTCATTGATCAAGAAATTTCTAATCTAGTAGCATCAAATGAACATAATTTGGTTGAATGGAAGAAGTGTATGGTGAAAGTGAGGCGGAAAATACTTGAGGGAGTTCAAGACCACATTGTCTAAAGTCTCCATGGCAAGGAAACTTCGTATGTTATGTGGAGAATATTGAAGGAATTGTATCAGAACAAGAGTTACCAAAGGAAATTGGTACTAAAGGACAAACTTCAAAAAATAAAATTGGAGAAAGGTGATATTATTCCAAAATACTTGACCAAGTTCACTCAATGTTGTGATTAACTTGGAAGTGTTGGAATAACGATTGTCAATGATGATATGGTGAGTCTTGCTCTTTTAGGACTCCCAAAGAGTTCACATAGTTATCAAGGCTCTGTCAATGGTTGGGAGAAGTTGCCGAATTGGGAACAACAGTGATCAGATTTGATGCAAGAGGGGATCAGGAGAAACACCAGGGATGGCTCTTCATCAAAAGATGATGATGAAGAGAACTATGCCTTAGCGATTAAGGTGAAGAAGGAGAAAGGGAAAGCTTCCCATTCCAAATAAGATTCTTATCTTGGAGGTAAGAAGAAATACATGAGGAAATTTAAGTGCTTTCATTGACATGAGCTGGGCCATTTTGCTACAAATTGTCCCCTCAAGAAGTCCAAGAAGAAGTCCCCAAGAGTAGAGGTGGGTGAGGCTTTGGCCTCTCAATTTTAATTGGACTTTTCCCTCATATCATGCATGGTGTCAACAATGATGAGAAGTGTATGGTACTTATACAATGGAGCTTCATTCCACATGACTGGTGAAAGAGACTTATTCAGTGACCTAGAGGAGAAAGATCTCCAGATGCATATTGGGATGGGTGATGATGGGAAGTATAGAGTTACTAGATTGGGCACAATTAATTTTTAAAGGGAGCATGGGGCTCCACTCACCTTGAAGAATTTTATGTATCTACCCAAACTGAAGAATAACTTGGTATCCATTGCCATGCTTGAGGATAGAGGCTATGGTGTGATCTTCTTGAAAGGAAAGGCATTCTTCGACACATAGCCATGGGTCAAGTAAAGAAGATAGGGATACGTGTGAAGAATCTCTATAAGATAGAGGTAGAGGAGTGTGCTTTTTTTAGCACAAAATGAGAAAGGGTGCAGAGCTGAGATGTTGGCGAGTTGTGGCATAGGAGATTGGGCCACTTGCATCATGCGACTTCGAAGATATTGTAGAATATCTCTACTGGTCTTCCCAAAGGTGCGCTTGAGCAAGTTGATACATGCAAGGGATGTACTTTAGGAAAATACACAAAGTATTCCTTTTATGAAAAAGACAATCAAGCAGAGGTTATTCTAGAGCGAGTCCATTCAGATGTGTGTGGACCATTCTCGACAGAATCCACTACCAAACATAGGTATTATGTTATATTTTTTGATGACTTTTCTCGAAAATGTTGGATATTTTTCATGCAAAAAAGGGATCAAACCTTCATAAAGTTTTGTGGGTTTAAAGCATTGGTGGAGAAAGGGTTGGGCAAGAAGGTTAAATCTCTATAGAGTGATAATGGTGGTGAGTATGTCTCAAATGAGTTTAAGAACTTCTATGTAGCAGAATATTAAATGGTAGTTATCAACACCCCATAACCCTCAGAATAATGGTGTGTCCGAGAGGAAGAACAAAAGCATAGTAGCAGCAGGAAGGGAGATGTTACATTATCAGTGCCTACCACAACACTTGTGGGCTGAGGCATGCAACAAAACGGTTTATGTTTAGAATCATAGCCCACATAAAATACTTGAGATGAAGACACCAGAGGAAACGTATTCCAGTAAGAGGCCCGACGTTGGTCACTTTAGGATTTTTGGGTCATTGGTATATTTCCATGTGACCAAAGATGCCAGAAGAAGCTTGAGCTGACAACAGAGTTGGGGATATTTGTGGGGTACACTCATACACCTCACAACTATTGGGTGTACTCACCAACTAGCATGATGACAATGGTTCACAGGGATGTTAGATTCGATGGGGAGAAGGCCATGGGATTTTTCCTTGAGAGGGAGCTTGAGGTACATGAAGATGAGGAGATTTTAACTCCTAAGGTTGAGGAGCCTCATATTGATGTGGAGTAGCCATATGTAGGGGATCTAGGAGTGGAGACATCCACTTAGGTAGAGTCTTCCAGAGAGGGAAGAAAGCATACTAGGGAGGCTGACAAATTGTTGGATGATGCATGAGAGAATGTGGGAGAACCCACTTCTCAACGTAGGTAGAGGAGTTCACCTGAGAGGTACATTAGATACATGGCTCTTATGGGAGTATGTGTTGTGATAGATCCATATTCCTTTAAGGAAGCAGTGCAACATCTGTTTTGGGTTGATGCCATGGTGAAGGAGTATAGCTCCAAGTTCGCGGCAGTGTTTGGGATGTGGTTTTGAGTCTGGAGGACAAGTCATTTGTGAGCTACCATTTGCTTTACAAGTTAAAGCAAGATGCAGATGCTAGTGTGGAGAAGCATAAGGCTATATTAGTGGCCTCTGTCTTTTCGTAGGTAGAGGGGATTGAATATGATGAGACCTTTTCTCCTTTTGCGAGGCACTCATCAATTAGATCTATATTAGCACTATGAGCACAGATGGGTTGGAAGATACATTAGAGGGATGTGAAGACAACCTTCCTTAATGGCATGATTGAAAAAGGGGTGTCAATAGAGTAGCCTGAAGGTTTTGAGACCTTTGATTGTGAGTCGTATGTGTGACAGCTCAAGAGAGAGTTGTATGGGGTGAAGCAAGCACCCCATGCTTGGTACACTAGGATAGATAGCTACTTCACTGAGTTGGGCTTCACGAAGCGTGAAGCAGATACAAACCTATACCACATAGTGGTGGAAGGTAAATTGTTGATCATTGTACTTTATGTTGATGATCTCATACTGACAGCTGATGACCAGCTAATCAAGTCCTGCGAGGAAGACCTTGCCCGAGAGTTTCCGATGAAGGAAATAGGGCTCATGCATTACTTTCTTGGAATGGAGGTATGGCAGGGAGATGGGTATTTGTTTGTGTCTCAGAGAAATTATGCTAACAAGATACTCAGGATATTTTTCATGGAGAGCAGCAAAGCCAGGGAGACTCCTCTAGCAGGTAACTTGTGGAAGGAGGATGGAAGTTATTGTTGTGGGTTCACTCGTGTACTTGGTGAACACATGACCAGATATGTGCTATGAATTTAACCATCTTAGTAAAGTTATGGTTAGGTATACTTAGCTATATTGGAAGGCGACAAAGCATGTGTTGAGATACCTTAGGGAACTTCTCATTATGGATTATGGTACAAAAAGAAATAGGGAGTGAATCTTGAAGGCTTAAACAATGAAGAGTGGAAAGGAAATCCATTTGACAGGAATAGCACATCAGGATAGATCTTTAGTATTGGGTCATCAACAGTTTCTTGGTACAACAAAAAACAAAGATTGGTTGCACTCAATTCGATAGAGGCAGAGTACATGGCTACAATTCAAGAAGCATGTGAGGCCATCTACATGAGGAAGATCCTGGTTGGTTTGTTTTGTCAGCAGATGTATCTAACTGTGATTTACTGCGATAACCAGAGTTGAATCAAACTCTCTGAAAATCAAGTTTTTCATGAGCGGTCCAAGCATATTGATATCTAATATCATCATCTCAAAGATTGTGTATTCGGGGGGATTATGTTGTTAGAGTACATTCCCATAGATGAGCAAGGTGCTAACATTTTGACAAAGGCATTGTCAAGATGTAAATTCAAGTTTCACACAGACAGGATCGGGGTAGCTAATAATCCCTTTCTTGTTGAGAAGGAGTGTTGAGAAATGGCAACAATAAATTCTAGTTTAATTTGTCCTTGAATTAAACTGAGAATTAAATTTGAATTATATTCTCATAGAAACTTGTATATAGTTAATTAAGTTTAATTAACTTAGGAATTTCGAGTTGGAAGTCTTTCTATATTCATGTATATGTTCTCCCTAAGTTTTAGGGGTCCAGTATGAGTTTAAATTGAGTTGGAAATTAGATCACTCAGTTCACTGAGTTAAGTTAAGTTAAATTAGTTCCAAACTGTTTGTGGAACTAACAGAGGACTAACAGTCAGTTGGTGCACTAGTGCATCCACTAGTTCTACTCAAGTTAACTGAAAATTCCCTCATTAGAAACTCATGCATGTCAATGCAACTAGAGTGAAGGGACAATGTACTAGAAGTTGTATTATTTACTGGAGTGTAAATATCATGCATGCATAAGAGATGGATCCTATGTTTGGATTGTGTAGTTCTGGAAGCATGAATTCTCTTTAAATATGAGTTATTCATCCTAGAAATTACGGAAGAGATTAGGGGCTTGGAGAGCTACAAAATAGGCTACAGATTTGGCTTGAGCTGGCTTGTGAGCTGAGGGAGTTGAGCACACTTGTGCAGAATTGCTCTGGTGAGAACTAGCTTTCTATCTTCGCTCATATTTATGATATATGCAATACAAATAGTAGGGTTTTGAGTAGCAGCTTTCCCCAGATATATCTTGTGTTATGTGAAATTCATTTATCTTCTTCTTTTTCATATTTTTTCATAAATCTATTGGCTTCCACTGGTTGAAAGTAGAAGTAGATTCTTGTCCCATTCTTTACTACATTGCATGAGCTTGTGAATCTATAGTATTTTCTACATAGGGGTTACTAGGCCAGTGGCTTCATGCATCCTAAGTTTGGTTCAGGGACCACTACACCATGTGTTTGTCAATATAGAGATCCACCCCACTCATCTTTGAATCCAATCCGACCATCCCACATAAACCAAATGAGAGAACCCATCTCATCAAAGCTACAGAACATGGCAAGGCTAAGCTGAAAATACTTTCACACCTAGAAAAACCCATGCCATGGTAGAAAAGAAACACATGCAATTCCATGCATGCAAAATCTAGCAAGGAAAATACACATGCAAGTTGATACCTACAATGAAGCTTGTTGTAGCTTCTTGATCCTACCTTTCCCTACTTGATCTTTGCTTCCTCTTTCCTTCTTTTCCTTTCTTGCTTCAATGCCAATGTTCTCCAAGTAAACTCTAATTTTCAAAGAGTATGAGAGAGAGGGAGAATGAGGGAGATACAAAGCTAAATTGATCAAGCCTTAACACTGAATAAGATTTCCAATTGAAAATCAAAAGCAATTTTATGGATGAGGCCTCTATTTTCTCCATTATTTTCCTTCAATTTCCTCCTCACATGTAACTTGTGACATTTCACCTTCCTTTTCTCCTAATTTCCATTACTTTCATAAATAAAATGCCAAATAATGCCTCATGCCTTTCCAAAGCCTTAGTCATTGCCTTTGCCAATTCCTTTTAGCCATAAACAACCAAATGAACACCCACTAGGATGTCTTGCCCACTATTCATCTTGGAATACATGTCCCATCATCCATCGTATTTATATATTTTTACATGGAATTTTCCCTAGGTCTATTACAAAACCCTCCCCATTGGGGGAACACCATCCTCAATGTTCAATGACACCTATAACCAACAAGACTATTGAAAACAAAACATACTTCCCATGGAGCTTTATAACATAGCTCGTTGTAGTATTTACAATGACCATATGGTAAAACAAAACATCATGACAATATGATAACATACCGCATAGTGGAGATTTATAACATAGCTCATTACGATTTTTCAAATAACTAGATATACACATGTGCCCATTTGTTGAACTAGAAAATAAAGGATGCGATGCCCATATCAATCAACAAGGGAATCCATAGGCTCGCACCTCCACCCTCAAAGTAGTACCAAGATTCACCTCCTTCCTAGGAAGTCCAAAATCCACTGCCATAGTCAAAGCTGCATCCAATATTTAGCATTGAAATCCTGCGCCACTTGTCCTCTTAGTGAACAGTTATCGACTGTTCCAGGGCACACTCCCAATGTGCCTAGAATTCCATCTAGAAATTCTCATGACCAAAACAAATCCATCCACGACCTTCCCTTCTCTGCTACACAGTCTAACAGGTAATTCGGTCAACCCTTCCATGTAGTGAACACCTTCCAAGTTTCGTTGGCAACCCCATGCTGGGTAGTCCATCCCTTGGCAAGGCTTCCTCACATTGGAAGATACAAAAAACCAAGGCATATACCTACCTCAAAACCATCATACTAGTCATAGCATGCTCCTGGCAATCAATGGACACAATTGGGTACCAGTGTCCCACAAAGGCTCTGTTCCTAAAGTGCTTTACCAACATACTACTGCATATTCCAATTCTTTTCACTGTTGTTGTTGATTCTTGTAGTTGATTTCAGCCAACAAAATGGGCATGTTCATGCATTCCTGTTTCAAGCACAAAAATTCCTTAAGATTCAAAATAAATTGAAATAACTTCAAATCATACCTCATTGGTAGCTCTTCAATAAGATACACTTATAATCCTATTTTCTCCCTGTCACAACAAGTCAAACTAGAAACATGTATAAAAACATCACATCAGGTTAGCTCAAAACATAACCATCATAGATCAAAATCATAAATCGCATGTAACCATCATAAACCAGAATGATAGATCACATGTAATCATCATAGACTAGAATCATAAATCATATGCATAGTAAAACTAAAATACATTACAGATACTTATCCTTCATCGACCCTTATTTCTGCCTTTGTTATTTTGTACACACACTAGATCGGTTGCCACCCCCAACAAACACCTGGTGCCTTCTCCTCCACCAGGTGCACATACGAATAATGTACATCACACACATACAATCATGCATGCCATACAACAACATGTAGCACATGCACCTATACTTGAAATACAACACATATACCTACACGCAATGTACAACACAACATAATACATACACCTACATCCAGTGTACAACACAACACCTGCAGCACCTACAACATAACACAAATATGTGTCTAGAGTGCAACAAAATTAATGCATATGTCACGATACCATGACTACACAATGCACATATATAGTACCGCATGCCCACAACATAGCATGCACGACATGCTCTCAATCCCTTACGTACACCAATATAACATGTACTAAGCACCACCTACACAACGTGTGCACAACATCACATGTACATGACACCACCTGCACAACATGTAGATAACATCATATGTACACTACACCACTATACAACGTGTACACAATACCACACATAAGACATGTATGCGACACTAGATGTACACAACACCACATGCACGACATGTACAAAGCACCACCTACACATAGTGCCACTTGTACAACATGTACACAACACCACATGCACATAGCACCACTTGTACAGTTATGCACACCACACCATATGTACATAGCACCACATGTACAGCATGCATGCAATACCACATGTACTTAACACTACATATCCAACACGTACATAGCATCATTTGTACATGGCACTGCATATATGTTAGGCCCTTATACTACTAATGTAACTCCTTATTGTTATTAGTACAACCCCCTTATTATATTTTTGTACCCATGTAGACCCCATATTGTTACTATTTTGCCCCATAGAAGCCCACTATTGTTATTATTGTGCCGTTACATTATTATTGTTATGTTGGCTCTGATTATATTATGACCCCTTAGACTCCTATATATAAAAGGGAGGTCTTGTCATTTGTATCATCCAAGAATTGTTCATTTGTGTAATGTAAAGGAAGTTTCCCCCTCGAAGAGGCTGAATTCTAAGGCGTTCAACTATCTTTTCTATTTTTTTTTACTTGGTTTCATAACATTTGGTATCAGAACTTTGGATTCTAGGGTTTCACTTCTCTAAACAGGTCATCGTGGCATTTTTGCTATAACTTTTTTTTTGCGTTGTTTCAAATGCTAAAATAAAAACCCATTTGGTTTGAAATCATTCTAAACCTTAGTTCCAAATTTCAAAGTTTTTCGTACTATATTTGTGGATATATGATCTAAGGAAGTTGGATATTTTGTAGACTCCCGAATTACATTCCAAACAGGTGACCTAGGTAAAATAGTCATAACATTCTTTTTGAGCATCAGATTGACATTGTAAGAGGCTAAAGAATGAAGATGGACAGTAGTTTCCTGTATGTATTTTTTAGATCCTAAGGTCAAAACAGTGACACATGGCACAACATACAAGTTTTCTCTTCTAAAAAGGTATATAATCAGGTCATCTTGGGATATTGTGCATAACCCTTTTTTGGAGAATCTAAATTCAATCCAACTGGTGGCATTAGAATGAGGACGCGGAGGGCTACTGCAGGTTGCATTTTCAGAACTTAATGATCCGAATGTACAGAGTGATAGTCGTTTCAATATAGAGCTCCTAAAATCAAGAAAAGGCAATATGAGGAAGTTTGATGGCAAGGATCTCATAAATTGGATACTTCAGAGGGAGCAATATTTTAATCTACATGGTGTACCACTATTACAAAAGGTATGTATTGCATCTTCATATTTAGAATAGGATCAATTTTTATGGTATAAAGGGCTTTGTTCTCATAAACAACTTGTTACGTGGTCAATTTTCACGGAGGAAATGATAGCACATTATGAGGATACAAGGAGAAACACCTTCTTTAGCCAATTGATAAATCTCAAACAAAAGTGTTCAATGGTAGAGCACTTTTAGGACTAAATATAAGGGTAAATGATATTCTAAAGCAACAAAGGATTGATGTCTTCATAGGTACTTTAAAGGATAACATTCAACATGAGGTTCGTCTTTGGGAACCTAATTCATTGGAGAAGGCATTTAGGTGGGCAAGAAAAAAAGAAAGTGAAATTATGGAAACAAGGAATCCCACCACTCATGACTATAATTATGGAAGTGTTTCTTCTCCTAGCCTTCCACAACCTACAAGGGTTACACCACAACAATTGGAAGAAAAAAGAGAAAAAGGGCTTTGTTACAATTGTGATAGCAAATGCACTAAAGGTCATAAGTGTGCTGAGAAGAAAATATTTTACATAGAGTATGAAGAGGAGGAATAAAAGGATCAAGAAACATCAAAACAAGAGGATATACGCCAAGACCCAACCCCAAGAGAAAGAAGAAATAAGTCTGACCATATCTTGTAAAGCATTGACAAGAATTACCACTCCTAAAAATCTCAAGATAGAAGGAAATATCAAGGAGAAAAAGGCTCAAGAAGTGAAAGACCACATCAAGAAAGAAGAAATGAATCCAAACATATCATGTAATGCATTGGCCAGAATTACCACTCCTCAAACTATCAAGATAGAAGGACATATTAAGAAGAAAAATGTTCAAGAAGTGAAAGATCACATCGAGCAACAAGAAATGAATCTGACCATATCTTGTAAAGCATTGGAAGAAATTACCACTCCTCAAACTCTCAAGATAGAAGGACATATCAAGAAAAGTTCAAGCAGTGAAAGATCACATTGACCATCAACACCAAGTTCTCCAACTTTTAAAGGATAATGCCACTTTGGTGCAAAATCGAACGAAACAACAAGTAGGTCAACATCGCAATGAAAAAAGTTTTGATGTAGGTGATTGGGTATTTTTACAACTACATCTCAAGCAAGCTATTTATGAGAAGGAAATATCGCAATACTACATGCACTTAAGAAATGGCAACCTTACCCAATGGGAAGACACTTTAAGGTAAAAATGGATCATGATAGTCTTAAATACTTTTTAGAACAAATATTATCTGTAGAAGAACAAAAAAAATGGGTCACAAATATGTTGGGTGATGACTTTGACATCATCTATAGAAAAGAGAAGATTTTTTGTTGTTGCAGATGCACTGTCAAGAAAGGATGAGGATGTGGAAGCATTGTTTTGTGCTATTTCTATTATCCAGCCAAATTGGATAAATGAAGCAAGGGATGAATGGAAGAAGGACGAAGAAGTGTGTCCACTCATTCAAAAGTTGCAGAAGATGCCAATTCAAACAATATTGCCAGAACTTGAAGAGGAAGGAAAAATCATATTGGAACCTGGAGCAATCACAGAAATAAGAACCCGACAGCTACAAAATCGATCAATTTCAGAGTATCTCATCAAGTGGAAGAACTTACCTGCTGAAGATTCCACATGGGAGGAAAAGAATTTTATACAAAAGCATCAAGAACTACTCAAGCATTGAGGACAACACTTTTTTGAGGAGAGGGCATGTAGGCCCCATAACTACTAGTGTAACCCCTTATTGTTATTAGTACAACCCGCTTATTATATTTTTGTACCCATGTAGTCCCCATATTGTTACTATTGTGCCCCATGGAAGCCCACTATTGTTATTATTGTGCCCTTACATTATTATTGTTATGTCGGCTCTGATTATATTGTGACCTTTTAGACTCCTATATATAGAAAGGAGGTCTTGTCATTTGTATTATCCAAGAATTGTTCATTTGTGTAATGTAAAGGAGGTTGCCCCCTCAAAGAGGTTGAATTCGAAGGCATTCAACTATCTTTTCTATCTTTTTGTGAGTTGGTTTCATAACAATATCCAACAGGTGCACAACACCACGTATCCATCATTCACACAATACAATATGTACACAATACCACATATCCAACATGTACATAGCACCACTATACCTAGCACTAAATATGCAATAGTCATACAACACTATTTGTATTACGCCATGTACATAACACTACATAAACAACATGTACAGACGTTATTTATACACAGCACCACATGTGAACAACATCATAGCTGCAACATGTACATCATATACAACATGTGCACAACAATCATACAACACATCCCAAACCACACTGACTCTTTACCAATAAACCTTGCTTCTAGTGTCTTATCCATGCTTGTCCCAACATGTCGTAGACCATACTGCTTTCACTTTGCTGATGTATCCCTCAATATAAACTTTCCATATCACAAGCATAAGAATAATACAAGAATACAATATAACTTCATATTCACATTATATTGACCTCATATGTTTGTCATGAATATTCTTCCACTTGATTCCTCATGAGACTAGGTACCTCTTCATGTCATTTGCCTGTGTAAGCAATCATTCATCCACAAGATGATTCTTGATGACCCTATTAGATAGTGACATAGATGCATGGACACATACCTACATATACATAAACATTAGCATAAAACAATCATGGTCCTGTCAGACAATAACATACACACACACACATATATACATGAAAAACATCCACCTACACGTATACATATATATAAACGTGAGCATAATCATGATCATAACATAATTACTAGATATCAAGGTCAAGTTTAAGAGAAGTCCCTTTATCCATGCACATCATGCACAACATTGAGAACAATCATTCCCAACATAGCCAAGGCATATAACGTCTCAAATAAATTCGCTTCACCTTTCCTATTACCTTTCTCATGATTATACTACCATTGTCCATTTACACCAATAGACCAAACCCATCTAATCGATTTTCATAGTCTTACCTTCCGATGTGCTTACTCATGCACAAAGCTTCATCTGAATATCACATTACCTGTTGGGTACCACACATCTCTCCTTGAGCTCCATTAAATTTCCTCCTTTCCCAACCAATTCCCAAAACTCAAAACATAAAAGGAAAGAATGGAAAGAACAAGAAGAAGAAAACCATGAAAACCAATAACAACAGGACTCTGCAAATGAAGTGGTATGGCCATACTCTAGATATAAATAAAGATGCAAATCAAGCACAAGAAAATAAAAAATTACTAATAGAACAAGAGTAACAACAACCACCATGACTCAATCCCCATGATTCCGAATGAAACTACACCAGAGCCTTCTTCAAGATTTCATGGCAACCTCTCTTTGCCATGCAGTCCCCTACATCACATTTCCATAAACACATAACTATCAGTGTATAAATAAACATAAAAATACATGAGTTTCCTTCTCTTGTCATGCCAAGAAAATTTCTTGTAATTGAACACATCCACACCATCTCTCAAGGGAGTCCAATTCCCTTGACAAATCCACCTACAACTAGAGACTGGCTAATATATCTGTCAAATACATGTTCATGACTATAACATGTATCCACACACTCTCAAACAAGATTAAGGTTAAAAAGACTTCATGTATGAAAGAACTTATTCATTTGGAATTAGGGTTTCCAAATTTGGAATTAGCATTTCCAAACATAGCCAAAGGAATTCTTGTCCAATTCCTTCCTTCTTCCTTTTTACTTTGTTGCAATCAAGACTTACTAGTATTTTCACGTCACCCAAATGTTGGTTATATAAACACATCAATTATTACCTCATCACACTAATACTAAGCATGTTTCCTCCAACTGCTCACACATGTCAACCACATGTTCCAAATATCAAGACAACCATATCTATCAATTTCAAATCAACTTTTACAAACAATCATGTCATAATCCCTAGTCAACTCATAGTCATTATACATAATGCTACCACTATCACCTACTACACTTAAGTACATATCAACTGTCTCAACACATATGTGTTAGAAAAACCATCTTAATGCAAGATGATTGGAACGCATACTCATATTACGAAATTCATCAAACATTCAACCAGCTTGAAAACATACCATGTTAAATAAATAAACTAGGAACCAAACACTCAAACACCAAATAGACGCCATAATAAAGCAACCAAGCACCAAATACACAACATAAGAAAACTCATACCTTAATGTATATCAGGGGAAGCAATCTTGTCTTCAAAATCAATCCAGGTTAGCATGATACAACTCCACAACATATCAACTCAAACAAAGATAATGAGATCCATAAAATTAACTAACTAACATGTCCACATCATAAGCTCATAAGAATTTGTCATTCATTCATAAAAATCACATATGCGTGATCAATATAAATTAGTATGACACCATATCACAAATATGTCAGCTCATACCTGAATATCGCAACCATAATCATCTGCATAGGTCAAACCAGGTTAACGCAATACATATAACATGAATATCTTCAATACAATGAACATAAACATCATGCATATGACCAATCCAAATTACAACATCAAGATCTTAATGAAATAACCCTAATCATCAAGTTAATAGCATATAACAACAATAAACTATATATCATGCTCATCGAAAACATAAAACATAATCATCAAGATAACTATCATATACCAACAACAAGTTAATGCATAACATACTCATCAACAACATAACATAATCATCAAGTTATATAACCTAATCAACAATAGCAATGCTTACAACCATATGTTACTATCATTCTTGACTATCTGACTCATGTGCATATGATTATGCTATTCAATTATCATTTATCAGGTACATAACCATAACATCAAAAGACATGTAGGTAACCTAATTTATATAACACTAATACATAGAAAAATCCTTGACTTACATACCTACATGTGCACACACAAACCTGTCTGACGACATCGTCTCGCCTCGAGGTCCAATGCTACAAATTCACGTTGATGATCTGCATCTCCTGCTTTACCTCATTCAACACATTAGCATCATAACATACCAATAGCACCATGATGACCTAAATTGCATACAATGACTTAACGAATCATGTTTGACCTATTATTCAAACAATAACCAAGAGCATATATGCATAGGAACTGTATATAGACATATAACAAATGAATAGCAAACCATACACACATGATTCTAGCTAGAATACATTCATCAATTTCATCAAACATATCATCAACATGTAACCTATAGGTGTAAACAATAGATTTAAGTGTAGGGATCTCATACTTATTTGAGAAACGTTATAAACCATTATTCCCTCATATCATTTGCTATATATACATCTATTAGGTCATAGACACATTATCCATTCATATACAAGTAAAAACATGTTGAGAGCCATACATAGTTGCTATCATAAAATGTGCATATAACAAGCATAATAGGAACAAAAAAACAATAAACATATCAACCATCAAAATCCATATATACAACAGTAAATTTACACATCTAAATCAATGGAGTGAATTTCCCATTAATCAATGCAATGAACCAACTAGAGATGGGACTACCATGTTCCACCAGACCATAGATTGGCTGAGACAAGTCTCTCTTCAGTAAATCACCCTTGTGCCATATTCCAAGAATTAATGTGGGACTCATAGAAAAAATCAAAAATAGCAATCAATTAGAATGACATTGGAGTTCTCTGTCTACACCGTGATGAATTTGAGTGCCTCCTAGTCTCTCAGGTTTTACTATGCATCCACAGTCTGATCTAGGGATCACTAGGCCATACATCGAGACATACTCTCTAGGATTTACTGTGCATTCCATCCTGGAATCACTAGGCTAAACGGAGATAAAATACACCTCTTGACTTTACCATATATCCCTCCATTTACCTGTAAGGATTCATAGGGCCCCCAAGGCACATAATCTAGCTTTACCACAATCCATAATCTAGTTCATGGGTTACTAGGCCAATGGCTTCGTGCACCCTCATTCTGTTTCAGGGACCACTAGACCATGTGTTTTTCAATTCGAATATCCACCCAATTAGCTTCGAATCCAATCTGACCATCCCATAGAAATCGAATGAGAGAACCCATCTCATCAAAGCTATCGGGAAATGGCAAGGCTAGGCTGAAAGTATTGTCACACATGGCAAAACCCATGTCATGGTAGAAAAGAAGCACATGCAATCCAATGCATGCCAAATGTAGCAAGGAAAATACACATGGAAGTCGATACCTACAATGAAGCCTGTTGTAGCTTCTTGATCCTTCCTTTCCCTACTTGATCTTTGCTTCCTCTTGCCTTCTTTTCCATTTTTTCTCCAATGTGAAAGTGCTCCAAGAAAAATCTAAGTGTCCAAGAGTATGAGAGAGAGAGAGAGAATAATGAGGGAGCTCCAAAGCTAAACTGATCAAACCTTAGCATCCAATAAGCTTGTGAATTGATCTTCAAAAGCCTTTTTATAGATAACGCCTCTATTTTCTTTGTTTTCCATTATTTTCCTTCAATTTCCTCCTCACATGCAACCTATGACCTTTCACTTTCATTTTCTCCTATTTTCCATTATTTTCATAAATAAAATGACAATTAATGCCTCATTCCTTTCCCAAGCCTTATCCATTGCCTTTTCCAATTCCCTTTAGCCATAAACAACCAAATGAACACTAACTAGGATGTCTTTCCCACCATTTAGCTTGGAATACGTGTCCCATCATCCGTGGTATTTATATATTTCTACATGGAATTTTCAACAAGGTTGTGACATGTAAACTCCATCATTGCTTCACTTGCACGACAATGACTCCAATTGGACTTGGTTGTTTCTCATCTTCACCATCATAATTGAAGACAAATTGAAACTTATCCAAATCTTGGTTTCTCCCTAGATACAACTTTTTTTTAACATCTACAAGATTCTAGCTAGTGTGTATATTTTCTAGCTTCAACTATCCGTCTTCCAATACTGACCGTATGAAATGGTACTTGAGTTGTATGTGTTTAGTCTTTGAATGAAAATTTGAGTTATTTACAATATGAAAGACACTCTAGATATCACTGTATAACCATGCCATCTCCTGCTTCTTTCCTAGTTCATCCATAAACCTTTGTAGCCAAATCATTTCTTTACTAGTGTCTATAGCAGTGACATGCTCTTCTTCCATTGTTGAAAGTGCAACAGTATTTTACAATTTTGAAACCCAACCAATAGTTATTCCACCTAGATTAAAAACATACCCTATGGAGCTTCTCATGTTATCTCTATATCTTGCCATATCTGCATCAAATGCTTCAACCACCAAATCATAATGATTGATTTGTGGTAACTCTCAAATACCTGAGAATCCAATTCACTACCATTCAATACTCTTTTCCTGGATTGTTCATATACCCGCTTACAACTCTTATTGCATGTGAAATATTAGGCCTCGTGTAGACCATTGCATACATTAGGCTTCCTACTATTGATGCATAAGGAATTTTACATAGATAATCCATCTACTCCCAAGTCTTGGGACACATATCCTTACTTAGTTTGAAATGGCTAGGCAAAGGTGTACCAACTAGTTTTTCATTTTGCATATTAAATATTTCCAACACCTTTTCTATGTCCTCACTCTCAGACAATGCTAATTTACGAATTTTTTTGTCTCTTGTTATTCTCATACCAAGGATTTGTTTTGAAGCACCTAAATCCTTCATTGGAAATGAATTTGCCAATTTTATTTTGAACACATTTATTTCCTACATGTTAGACCCTGCAACAAGCATGCCATCTAAATGCAATAGTAATATAATATAACTTCCATTGTTTTGTTTTTTTGAGATAAACACAATGATCAGAGTGACATCTAGTATAACCTTATTCAAACATAAACATGTCAACTTTTAGATACCACTACCTTGGAGCCTGTTTTAAGCCATACAAGCTCTTCTTCAATTTTCACAATAATTTCTCCTTCCCTTTGACCTCATACCCTTGTGGCTATTGCATATATATTTCTTCCTCCAAATCCCCATAGAGAAATTTTGTCTTTACATCTAACTGTTCAAGATGCAAATATTTTGTTTCCAGTAGACTTAAAATATTTCTGATTGAAGTCCTTTTAACAACAAGAGAAAAAAATTCATCAAAGTCTATACCTTTCTTTTGTGAAAACCCCTTCACCATAAGTCTAGCCTCATACCTTTTTTTACCTCCATATTCTTCTTTCAACCTATAAACCCATTTATTCTGTAATATTTTTTTTACCTATAGGAAACTTGACTAAGTCCCCATTCTAGTTATGAATCAAGGAATCCATCTCTTCTTCGATGGTTTTCTCCCACTTCTTCCTCGTTTCTACCTAAATTGTTTCTTCATATCTTTCCAGTTCACCAGAATCAGTCAACAATAGATAATACAATGAAGGAAGGTATCATTTTGGGAGTCTACTTATCCTGGTAGATATTATAACACCACTTTTAGGTGTTTGAGGTGCCTATTTCTATTGTGGGTGTTGTTGTTGTTATGGCTACTGATCATTATGATTTTCAGGCACCTTTACTTTTTTTGTGATCTCATTAAGCACTATTTATTCTTTTTTTTCCTTTCCCTGTTTCTTTTCCCACATATGATCCTTATACAAGACCTTTTCATTGAATATGACATCTCTTCTCCTAATGATTTTGTGATTTTCATTGTTATATAAGTGATAACTAGAATCATTAACACCATATCCAATAAAGGTACATTTATTTGATTTTTCCTCAAGCATTGTTCTATTTTCGTTACTAATGTGGAAAAAGGCTTCACAACTGAAAGTCCTTAGAAACGAGTTTACCTTTTTACCTGTCCATGCATTGTAAGGGTCTTTTGAAACATTGTGGATGTAATTTGTGGTATTTGGACATGATGTACTTCCTATTATTGGCACATCATTTTATTGGAGGGTGATATGGGGAGCTATTGGGCATGTGCAACATATCTGATGGTGTTCTCAATCCATACTTATAGAGTTTGTATTTAATGTTTGTTTTCTCTATGTATTAGGGTTGTATGGTCTTTCTTTCTACCCCTCTTGGCTTGTTTGTGTAATTTGACTCGTGAGGGTGGTGGTGGATCAATTGTATTTTTATGTGAAAAAAAAATAAACTCCAATTTGGTGTGTCATTATTTATTATAACTAATATCTATGGGCGGTTGTTGGGGATTTATTATAATGAGACTTCTCGTGGCTCGAGGTGGATTATCATGTTCTAGGATTAATTATGTTGGAAATATATTTCCTGGAGGGTTAGAAATGAAGTACTTATAATATTTTAATTCTTTATGGCTTTCTTCTTGGATAGATCTCCGAGCATTGTTTCCACTTTCCCTATGTTTCTAAGGCCTTCCATTTAATTTTTTTGACATGGTTTTGCATGGGCACACCTCGCTAGATTTAGAGGAGCTCATTTGTGCCAATATTGAAGCAGAGTTAAAACACACCCATCCTTATGGAGAGGAAATACCACATGGGGTGATGCAAAAATATTCTCAATATCAATCGGTCTCCCCTCAACCATTCGATCATTCTTTTTAAGCATTCGAAGGAGGAGGCATCAGGACAAGGTGGGAGACTCAACTTCCAAAACATACAAAATCTGTAAAAGTCTCCCTAGATATTAAGTATACAGTGTTTGGGGAGGATGTATTTTGGGATTGCATTGCAAGCATGAAAAATAGAACTCTCATTAGCCAATGGGAGTTAAAAATATGGACATACCTAAAATGCAGAGCTAGGTGGAGAGAGTATGGGTGTCAATCCTGACTTACAAGTCTAAAGTTAGTGTACTAATGAATGATTGGCATAGAATTTGTTTTCTATATGAGGAGGATGTTATTTGAATCCTTAAGTTCCCATGGGTGGTTGGCCATAATTTCCTAAATTTGAGGCACTAGTTTGTAGGATTTAATCCACTGTTGACGACTCTGTGCAAGTGGCTGATATGGGTTGAACTCACTAGGTTTCCACTCAAACTATTGAGGAGGAAGGAATTGGAGGCCATTAGAGACATTATAGGATGCTTCATGTTCCTGGATAATGTTGGTTTAGTAGCAATGGATAAACAAGTGGCTTAGGTATTGGTCGAACTGAAATTCATGGCAGGTTTACCTACAAAGTTGGATCGAGTATGGGGGCTAATTACATATAAGAAAATATTTAATATTGACGAATACCATTTAGGTCACTAATATTCCATAAGATAGGCCATGTATTTTCCAAATTTCCTCAATGGTTTCAGGATGATGGGAAGTGTAGAGATCTGAATGATGAAGTGAGGTGGAAAAATGGTTCGGGACACTCTCCTATCCTTAATGGGATGTCGTCAGTGGGGTGGGGGCACATACTTATTGAGTATTTATAGGTAAAATATGATTATTCCCATTTCCCTTGCTCATTTTCCCCAAATATGGGTGAGGTTGATTTTGTGGAGGCCCAAGGGAATTGGTTAGGTTTGATATATGGGACATATCTTGCCATTGACTAAACTCGAGGCTTCATTCTAGCCGGGAGGTACATGCTCCTTTTTTAATATCTTTCTAAATTGTGTGATAGGCCCAATTCATCGAAAAATTCCCCCCCTAATTCAATTGGGATGAGTTGTTGGCCCCCCAAATGATCCTAACCCCTATGACATGGCATCACACCTACCTCTTCGCAATCTCCTTGTTATTGGAATCTCTTCCCCTATAAACTCAATTGGGAGTGATCTAAAATCCTTGGCTTGAAACCCTAATATGGAATTGATTCTATGACCATTCACAAATATGGGGACTGAATCATTGACCTATATATTAGGCCATGCTCTACTAGGAATGTGAAAATTAGGAAGACCCTAAATGGAAGGGGCATATTCAATAATGTTTCTAGTACTATATCGAAACATGCTCTAGATTTTCTGAAGAGATGGTCCTCCACGATGTTGCTATTTGTGATAGTATTGTTTCTTGGGCCCTTAGAGGGGATTCTTAACTGAATGATTACATGATGAAGATTTAATATCTAATTATTCAATGTTTGGGGGATACCTCCAAGATAAATTCCCAAAAATCACTTATCCAATCAACGGGTCCGTTATCATCCATATTAAAGAAACCATGGTAATGGGGTAAAAGGCCAATATTTTTTTATTATACGTTTGTCCAAGGTGGATGATTGTCTTGATTGACCTGAATGTTGTATTGGGTAAAATTGTGTCCATGTGGGATCTTTCAGTGGTTAATGTATATGCCTATAATTGTTTTGCAAGTATATTACTATAAGTGTTTGTCCGAGGATAGGATCATCATATCCACTTCTTAAACATATATTCTCCATATAGTCATAGGAATGAATTATAGATTTGTATGTATTCATGTGGCATATTGAATATGGGCTCATTAATCATGGTTGGAGACACGAATCTCCCTATTTAAGGGCAGATGTTTGGGGGTCATGTAGCAAAAGTGATCCCATGGGTGAATATGTCTTGGAACTATTTACATAAAAAACTTGGTGGACATATGCCCAAGTCCTATAGTGCCAACATGGAGTATTGGTAAGGAATATCCACACAAAATCATGAAGAGATTGGACAATTTTCTTATTCATGAGAATCTACTAGAACTTTTGGGGGTAGTTAAATCATGGGACTCTCCGACGATTATATCATATCATGACCCAATCATCTTGCATTGGTAGGCTGATAGAATTTGGAAAGGTCTTCCCTTAAAGTTCAATCATGCATGGTTTGAAGACATCGACTATGCAAATTGATTCATGAGATTTGGATTGAACACGTTGCACATCATGGCCTATCTAGTATGGAAGCAGTGGTTTCAAACTTGAAGGTATTAAGAAGGGTGGTTCGTAGGAGGATAACTCAGAAAATGAATATATAGAGAATGAAACTTCAAAGGAATGACATGGAGATGGCTTAGATCAATGATCCTAATACATGAAACTTTTTATTAGCAACAACCTATAAAATACTTATGGAACATGAATCTTGAAAAACATAAATGTTGTGGATACAAGAAAATAAATGGTGACTAAAGAGTCATGTGATTTGGGTCAATTGTGGAGATAAGAATACGATATTTTTTCATAATTTTGCAAAGAAACAGGAGGAAATCCAAAATTATCTAAGAGATTGATGATGGTGTGGGAGATAATGTTACGAATATTGGGGACATTCATAAGAAGGAATTGGACTACTTTGGGAATTTATTTAGGACAAGGAAAAATGTAGGGATAGATAACCAATTGGATTAGTTTAGATATTATTCTTGGATGTTCTCTAATCTAGATGTCTCGATGGTCAAGGGCTTTATTGAAAGGAGGAGTTACGCAGTGTCCTCAAATCCTTCTCGAAGGAAAAATGCCTAGGTCCTGATGGATGGATCATGCACATATTTCTACATTTATTTGAGATGATGAATTATGAGCTCTTAAATATGGTTGAGGACTCTTGGTGTTTTAAGAAAATATCTGATGTCACAAAAGAAGCCTTCATAGCATTGGTTTCAAAAAAATTCATCCCTAAGGACTTCTAGGACTTCAAGTTGATATCCTTGTGTAACTTTTTTTACAGGTTGATATCGAAGATCATTCCAAACAAGTTGAAGGCATGCCTTTGAGCTCATGTTTCATCTGAGAAATTTGGATTCCTTATAGTCAATCATATACATTATGCAATCATATTCACATAGGAAGCATTAGATATGGTGACAACTAGAAGAAAAAAGGCCATTCTTTTAAATTTGGATCTCTAAATAGCATATGATAACATAGACTGAACATTTCTTAGACTGATCTTACACAATATCAGATTATTACTTGGGGTGGTTGAATGGATAATGTCTTGCATAACATCGATAAGCTATGAAATTGTAATAAATGGTGTTCCGTCTGGTCTCTTTCATGCATCTTGTTAGCTCAGACAAGGTTTTTCCTTATTGCCTTTGATTTTTTTTTTAGTAATTAAAGGACTTACCAGGAATATTTTGGTAGTTAAAGCATAGGGAGTATTTCCTATTTTACATCTTACAAGGAAAGTTTCCATCACACATATAATGTTTGTTGATGACGTGTTAATACTTGGACTAGTTTATTTTGAACAATGGACTCATCTTCAGTATATTATCTTATCCTTTGGGGAAGCCTCCAGTTTATTAATGAATTTTTCCAAGTCATTGCTTATATATGCTTCTCTTGCAATGGATTTGGTCAAGAGGATATCAGAAATATTTTTTGGACAATTAGCATTGTCTGATTGGTTGGTGGAACTTGGTAAGTTTTCATTGATGTCAACCAGACAAGCATTGAAGTTAGAAGAAACATATGTTAGCATTGATGTGAGCATGCTGTTTAGGTGGAGTCTCATGGTTTATATATTGTTCTGTAGAGAATCACCATAGTAGTAGGATTAGTGGAGAAGCTATAAAAAGATGATTATGATGGTTAGAAATACCAGAGTTTGGAGGAGATTATGTCTCAAGAGACTAGCTCAGATGTATTTGGAAATAACTTCATCTGATAGTGTTATGGAAGAGATTCCAATGGTATGTTGAAGTCCAAAAAAGGCCTTCTAGATCAAGAGTTACAAGCAGTTGAAGTTTGTAGATAGAAAAGTTCATTCGCAGGACTTACACAGATTTTGAACCAGGTCAGGCCTAGTCAGAAGTCGGAATAAGTCAGAGGTTGGGATCATGTAGCAGTGCTAGCAGAAGAGCACCCTAACCCCCCAACCCCTGAAATATGTGGGATGATCTCTAAGTCAGAAGTTAGGCCTCGTAGGAGATCAAGATCACATAGAAGAATTGGCAGGAGAACACCCTCACTCCCAACCCCAAACCTATGTGGGACTCGTTATAGGCACCATGGCAGATGATGCCATTGTGATGTGACAATATGGAGGACACATGGCAGATAGATTCAACATTCTTGGGTAACATAATGGGCCAAATATAGGTGACACACATCACCATATAGAAGGTTCCACATGGCCTAAATGATGTCAGTGTTGAAATATGGCAACAAGAATATTCCAATTTAATTTGTCCTTGAATTAAATTGTGAATTAAAATCGAATTTAGTCTTAACAACTACTTGGAAATAATTAATTAATTAATTAGTTGGAGAAATTCAAGTTAGAAGTCTTTCTGAAGTCATGCAAGAGTTATCCCTTAAATTAAGGAGATAATATTGAGTTATATTTGAGTTTTAATTAGTTGACTTAGTTTACTGAGTTAAGTCTAGTTACATTAGTTCCAAACTGTTTGAGGAACTAATAGCGAGTTAACAGTCAGTTGATGCATTAATGCACTCAACTAGTGCTACTCCAGTTAATTGAAGATTCCCTCATCAAAAATTCATGCATGTCTATTCTGAGAAAGACCCAGTTGAGATTAATGTTCAAGGACAATGTACTATCAGTTGCATGTGTTTTCTCATGAAGAAAACTCATGCATGTAGTCAAGGATTGATCCTTGAGGATTGCGTAGCTTTGAAGCCTTGTTTTTCCACTTGGTAATAGGCTAATCATCCATAAGGAACAGCGCAAGGAAATAGGAGCTTGGAGGGCAAAGAGGATGGTTGGAGAGAAGCCAAGATTTCCTATGAGAATTTGTGAGGATTTCACTGAAAGTTGGCTAGCTATGAGAGCTAATGCGTTGTATAATTCCTATGTATTTCCACCATGTATGATAATACAATTGTGTGGGGTTTTATCTAATACTTTCCCCAAAGTATTTTCATGTGTATTGTGCCATTAATTCTTCTTCTTCTGGTTATACTGTTCAGCTTGATTTGTAAGCTTCTCAAATTGATAGTAGAATTAGGTTATAGTATTCTGCTTTGATTTATATCGCATTATCAAGTTAACCTATCACAGATTTTCTACATGGTATCGGAGCTATGAATAGTGAACTGAGAAGAGAATTTGAAGTTTGAAGTTCAGGGTTGCAAGTGCAAATCGAATTCATATCATACTTCAAGGTTGGCCAATGGTGTTCTATGGCTTGAGACTCGAGTATGCCTTGGAAGGTAGCTCGAATTACATAGCATGGAAAGATAGAATGGAGGTTGTATTAGAAGACAATGGCTTGAAGGAATTCATTGATCAAGAAATCCCAAAGCCAGTTTCAACTAATGCACAAGAGTTGGCTGAGTGGAAGAAATGTGTGGAGAAGGCAAGATGGATCATCCTTGAGGGAGTTTGACACTATATTGCCTCAAATCTCCATGGGAAGGATACTCCATTTTCAATGTGGAAGACATTGAAGGACCTCTACAAAACATTAGCGACTAGAGGAAATTGGAGTTCGAGGATAAGCATTGAAGAATTAAGATAGAGAAGGGTAATATTATTTCCACATATCTGAACAAGCTCACCACCTACAGAGATGAGCTTGGCAATGTGGGAACAAAAACTGTCGATGATTATATGGTGAGCCTCGCTCTCATTGTCCTTCCAAAGAGTTGGAATAGCTACCAGGACTCTGTGAATGGCAAGGAGAAACTACCGGATTGGGAACAACTATGGTCGGATCTTATGCACGAGGATATCAGGAGGAGCACACGAGATGTTTCTTCATAAAAGAATGATGATGAATAAAATCTGGACTTAGCAAGTAAGGCAAGGAAAGGGAAGGGGAAGGATTCCCATTTCAAATCGAATTCTTCTCATGGAGGGGAGAAGGGTGACATGTCTAAAGCAATATGCTTTAATTGTCACAATATGGGACATTATGTGACTAATTTCCCATCGAAGAAGTCCAATAAGGGATCCTCGGAAGGATCGGAAGGTGAGGCATTAGCCTCTTAGCTTGAAATGGACTTTACCCTCATCACATGCATGGTGTCATCGATGATGGGTTGTGTCTGTTATCTTGACAGTGGAGCCTCATTCCACATGACCAATGATAATAATTTATTTAGTGCCTTGGAGGAGAAAGACCTCAAGATGTGCATAGAGATGGGTGATGACGGAAGGTATAGTGTTTCAGGAGTGGGCATGGTTGCTTTTCAGAGGGAGCATGGAGCTCCTCTCACCTAGACAGATCTGATGTATGTGCCTGTACTGAAGAAGAACTTGGTATCGGTCGCGATGTTGGAGGACAAAGGCAATAATGTTGTCTTCAATAAAGGAAAGGTGTTCCTAAGAGACATAGCCACGAGTCAGACCAAGAGGATAGGGATTCAGGTGAAGAATATCTATCAACTAGAGGTAGATGATTGTGTAGCATTGAGTACAAAAGTAGAATTAGTGCAAAGCCAAGACATTGGCGAGTTGTGGCACAGGTGGTTGGGCCATTTGCATCATGGCCCTTTGAAGAAATTGCAACAGATATTTCCAAAAGGTAAACTTGAGCAAGTTGACACATGCAAAGGTTGTACCTTGGGAAAGTACACCAAGTCTTCCTTTCATGATCAAGACAGTCGAGTAGAGGCTATCGTAGAGTGAATTCATACTGATTTGTGTCGATGATTCTCGATGGAATCCATAGTGAAGAAAAGGTATTATGTGATTTTCATTAATGACTATTCTCGTAAATTTTGGATTTAGTTCATGCAAAAGAAGGACCAAACTTTCACAAAGTTTTGTGAGTTCAAAGCTTTGGTCGAGAAAGAGTCAGGGAAGAAGATCAAGACCTTGACAAGAGAAAATGGTGGAGAATATGTCTCTCAAGATTTTAAAGACTTTTGTGCAGCAGAAGGAATTAAAGAAGAGTTGACGGCACCTGATAACCCACAGTAGAATGGGGTGGCTGAGAGGAATAACAAAACTATTGTAGGGGCAACACGGGCAATGCTGCATGACCAAAGCCTACCACTTCACTTATTGGTTGAGGCATGCAACACAGCAGTCTATTTACAGAATAGAAGCCCACATCGCATACTTGGGATGAAGACACCAAAGGAAGCTTTCTCCGATAAAAGACCAGATGTGGGTCACTTCAGGATCTTTGGCTCATCAGTATATTTCCATGTGACAAAGGATGCAAGGAAGAAGCTTGAGCCAACAACAAAGTTGGGGATATTTGTGGCGTACACTGATACACCTCACAACTATCGAATGTAGTTGTCTACCAGTCAAAGGACAATGGTTCACAGAGATCTCAAGTTTGATGAGGAGAAGGCCATGCAAGTTTCCCTTGAGAGGGAACTCCAACTACAGGTTGTGGAGGAACTGTTGGTTCCTAAGGAGGAGGAGCCTTAGACTGATGTGGAGTAGCCACATGCAGAGGTTCCAGGAGTGGATACATCCACTCAAGTAGAGTCTTCCAGAGACGGATGGAAGCGCACAAGAGAAGCTAATAGATTCTTGGAGGATGCGAGAGAGAATGTGGGAGCACCATCCTCTCAGCGCGGATAGAGGAGGTCACCTGAGAGGTACACTTGATACATGGCCCTTGCTGGGGAATTTATTGAGACTGAGTCATCTTCCTTTGAGGAAGCAATGCAGCATCCAATTTGGGTTGATGCTATGGTGGAGTATGACTCCATAGTTCATAACCGTGTTTAGGATGTGGTTCCGAGACCAAGAACAAGTCAGTTGTGAGTTCCCGTTGACTTTACAAGGTAAAGCAAGCTGCTGATGGTAGTGTGGAGAAGCATAAGTCAAGATTTGTTGCCCGTGGGTTTTCACAAGTCGAGGGGATTGACTATGATGATACTTTCTCTCTTCTTGCAAGGTACTCATCTATCAGATCTATGTTGGCACTATCAACACAGATGGGTTGGAAGATCCAACAGATGGATGTGAATACTGCATTCCTCAATGGCCATATTGAGGAAGAGGTGTACATAGAGTAGCCGAAATGTTTTGAGACCTTCGATCATGAGTCGCATGTGTGTCGACTCAAGAGAGCATTGTATGGGCTGAAGCAAGTACCTCATGCTTGGTACACTAGGATAGACAACTATTTCACTGGGTTGGGCTTCACAAAGAGTGAAGTGGATACGGACCTGTACCACATCGTGCTGAAAGGTAAGCTGTTGATCATCATACTTTATGTTGATGATCTCATATTGACTGGTGATGATCGGTTGATCATGTCTTGCAAGGAGTACCTTGCAAGAGAATTCGAGATGAAAGACATGGGTCTCATGCATTACTTCCTTGGCATGGAAGTGTGGTAGAAGGATGGGGAGTTGTTTGTGTCTCAGGGTAAGTATGCAAACGAGATACTCAAGAGATTCCACATGGAGAAGTGTAAGCCCATGCAGACTCCTCTAGCAGGTAACTAGAGGAAGGAGGTTGCTACTTAATGATAAGTGGTAGAGGCTACTGTGTACAGGCAGCTTGTGGGTTCACTAATGTATTTAATGAACACACAACCAAATTTGTGCTATGCGGTGAACCAAATAATTCAAGTGATGGTTCAGCCTACCAAGATGTTTTGGAAGGCAGAAGAACATGTATTGAGATACCTCAGAGGCACATCTCAGTATGGATTATGGTACAAACGTATAGAGGGAGTGAAGCTACAGGGCTTCACTTATGCAGATTGGGCAGGGAGTCCATCAGATTGGAAGATCACATCAGGAGGGATTTTCAACCTTGGTTCAGCGGCAGTTTCTTGGTACAACAGGAAACAGAGGTCGATTGCACTTAGCTCAGCAAAGGCAGAATACATGGCTGCAAGTCAAGCAGCATGTGAGGCCATCTGGATGCAAAAATTCCTAGTTGGTTTGTTTGATCAAAGGAAGGATGCAACTGTGATCTATTGTGATAATCAGAGTTGTATCAAACTCTCTGAGAATCCAGTATTTCATGATAGGTCCAAGCACATCGACATCTAGTATCATCATCTCAGAGACTGTGTAGTGAGGATCATGTTGTTGCAGTATATTTCAACAAAGGAGCAAGATGCTGACACTTTGACAAAGGCATTGTCAAAGTGTAAATTCGAGTTCGATAGAGACAGGATCGGTGTGGCAAATAATCCATTTCTTGTTGAGAGGGAGTGTTAAAATATGGCAACAATAATATTCCAATTTAATTTGTCCTTGAATTAAATTTTGTATTAAAATAGTCTTAACAGCTACTTGGAAATAATTAATTAATTTATTTTAAATTAATTAGTTGGAGAAATTCAAGTTAGAAGTCTTTCTGAAGTCATGCAAGATTTAT
>APFE031224210.1:105690-132792 GCA_000404065.3 Pinus taeda
TTAATTTATTTTAAATTAATTAGTTGGAGAAATTCAAGTTAGAAGTCTTTCTGAAGTCATGCAAGATTTATCCCTTAAATTAAGGAGATAATATTGAGTTATATTTGAGTTGTAATTAGTTAACTCAGTTTACTTATTAAGTCCAGTTAAATTAGTTCCAAACTATTTGAGGAACTAATCATGAGTTAACAGTCAGTTGATGCATTAATGCACTCAACTAGTGCTACTCTAGTTAACTGAAGATTCCCTCATTAGAAACTCATGCATGTCTATTCTGAGAAAGAACTAGTTGAGATTAATGTTCAAGGACAGTGTACTATCAGTTGCATGTGTTTTCTCATGGAGAAAAATTCATGCATTCAATCAAGGTTTCATCCTTAAGGATTACACAGTTTTGAAGCCTTGTTTTTCCACTTCGTAATAGGTTAATCATCCATAAGAAACAACGCAAGGAATAGGATCTTGGAGGGCAAAGAGGAAGGCTGGAGAGAAGCCAAGATTTCCTATGAGCATATGTGAGGATTGCAATAAGATCAGGCTAGTTGTGAGAGCTAAGGCTTTGTATAATTCCTATGTATTTCCACCATGTATCATAATACAATAGTGTGGGGTTTTATCTAAGACTTTTCCAAAAGTATTTTCATGTGTATTGTGCCATTGATTCTTCTTATTATGGTTATATTGTTTAGCTCAATCTTTAAGCTTCCACAAATTGATAGTAGAAGTAGGTTATAGTATTCTTCTTTATTTATATTGCATTATCAGGTTAACCTATCACAAATTTTCTACAGTCAGCATGACATAAAATTATGATGTGGAAAAACTTCGAAGTTTGTGCCAAGGGGATATTTTTTGAATATTTTCCCATGTATTTGGTCTTTGTCATTGAAATTGATAAAAACAGACCTAGATCACTAGAAAAGGCTTTAAGTTGAGCCTATAACCCACTCAAGGGTTGAGGAAAATGCAAACAGATAAGAAAACAAAGTGGGGTCCACTCCTTAACTACATTGGAAAGTGTTCCTAGGACATGGTTATCAGTGTTTATATGTGTTAAATACCCGAAGAATTTTAAGCTGAAATAAATGTTGTCTACAGGAAAACAGAGATACAAAGAAATGAGGATTTCTACCTATTGCATATTTATGTTGTCTGGCACAGTCAAACCTGAAGTTCTCCTCATGCCATGAATATATAAATGAGAGTAATGGAGATTAGACAAAGCTCAAGAAATCAATGTTGTTTGTATCAGAAAACTTTAAATGGAAAAGATATTTGAGTATGTAAGCAGATTGCGAATTAATTCTCATCTTAGCAGAATTGCTCGAGCCCATTGTCAAATTTAATAAAATTATAGTGGTCAGGTGTTGGGATGTAATAGGAGAATGGAGAGATTTTCATGAGTACGCACTCAAGAAGATTGAAGAAATAGAGTGAACCCTGTTGAAGAACCACAAACATTGACTGAAATAATCCTACATGCAAAATTGAATTTTGACACCCATCCTTTGCATTAAATCATTTGTCGTGATTGAGAACACAAGATACAACAACATGAAAAAGCCTTGTTGTTTTTGGTTCATTCTTTGCATTAATTTTAATACAACTAAATTTGGATCCCATTCTCAATGATTAATGTAGTTGTATTGGCCTTGCACTCTGATGGAACAATAACATGGAGATCCATGTAAAAGTACACTTTGAGGTACTATGTTGTAGATACAACATCGATCACAACACAAGAGAGGAACAAAACAATGGAGAGTAGTTATGCAATGTGGGTGAATACAAAATTGTTGAGTGAGAAAGAGTGTAGTGTTGTGAGTGTGTGACAGAGCTAAGTGTCACTAAGTAAAGGTGTATCACAGGGTTGAGACCTAAGGTAGGTGAGTAGAAGAGAGCATAGTTCGAAGGATAACTGAGTTGAAGGAAGGGAACTGATACTGATGTAGGCCATTTTTTTTTTGTATATGCAGTCACATTAGTTTTCATTTTCAAAATTGTATTAAAAGTAGAACAGTGGCTAGAGCAGGTAGTGGCCTACATTCTTAAGACGTGGGTTCCTATTGGTAAGTAGTGGATTAATATCCTAAAGGGGGTTGGTGCCTCTTGTGAGTGGGTGCTACCAAACAAATTTATGTAGTTAAGTAGGTTCTTAATTTACATCGTAACAATAAACAAATTGGTGGTTTTCTCCCTTCGGGTTTCCACGTGAAAATACCTATGTCAATATGTGTATGTTTCTCATGTGATGGATTGTATGTATATGTGAATGCCTTATCATGTTGTTCATTTTTATTGTGTATGAAATATCTCACAAGTAACTGACCGTAGTGAAAAGAATCAAAGACCTATACTTAAAATTTTAAAGAACCTCACTATTACTAATTCACCCTGCCCTCTTAGTAATTCCTTATTCCAACAATATTAGGCATCTCTTTCTCCCCAATGGGGTATGGTTTTTCTTATTTGGATTTTCATATGAAACCAAGAAAATATCACATTATGGATTGGCAATGGCTTCTTAATAAATTCAGAAGCAGATTATACACATGGACATATAGATGGCTTACATTTGGTGGATGACTTATACTTGTCCAATGTAGAAAAGTCCTATAAATTCACAAGCTCATGCAATGTACTAAACCATAGGAAAAGAATCTACTTCTACTTTCAACCAACTTAAGCCAATAGATTAATGAAAACAATATGAACAAGAAGAAGATAAATCAATGGCACATAACACAAGATGTATCTAGGGAAAGCCGCTGCTTAAAATCCTGTTATCTATATTGCATATATTAGAAATATGAGTGAAGATACCAAGCTTTTTATCACTAGAACAATTCCACAAAAGTATGCCCAACTCTCTCAACTCACAAGCTAGCTCTTAGCCAACACTTAACCAATTATGCAGCTCTGCAAGCCCCTAATCTCTTGCGTAATTCCTAGGATGAATAGCCCGTATTTAAAGGGAATTCATGCTTCCAAAATTGAGCAATCCAAACATAGGATCAATATCTTATGCATTCATGATATTTACACTCTAGTAGATAATACCAATGATAGTACATTGTCCCTGCATTCTAGTTTCAACTGGGTCTTTCTCTGAACGGACATCCATGAGTTTCTCATGAGGGAATATTCAGTTAACTGGAGTAGCACTAGCGGATGCATTAATGCACCAACTTATTGTTAGTCCTCTATTAGTTCCAAAAAAAAATGGAACTAATTTAACTGAACTTGACTCAGTAAACTGAGTTATCTAATTTCCAACTCAATTTAATCTTGTACTGGACCCCTAAAACTTAGGGAGAACAAATACATGACTTTAGAAAGACTTCCAACTCAAAATTCCTAAGCTAATTAATTTAATTAAACTTGTTTAACTATTTACAAGTTGCTATGAGAATAGAATTCAATTTTAATTCTCAGTTTAATTCAAGGATAAATTAAACTAGAATTTTGTGTTTCCATTTCTCAACACTCCCTCTCAACAAGAAAGGGATTATCAGCTACCCCAATCCTGTCTCTGTGAAACTTGAATTTACATCTTTACAATGCCTTTGTCAAAATGTCAGCATATTTATCCTTAGTGGGAATGTACTCTAACAACATAATCTTCCTCAATACACAATCTCTGAGATGATGATATAGAATATGAATATGCTTGGACCGATCATGAAAAACTAGATTTTCAAAGAGTCTAGTACAACTCTGATATTGCAGTAAATCATAGTTGGATCCATCTACTAACTAAGAAAACCAACCAAGATATTCCTCATCCAGATGGCCTCACATGGTTCCTGACTCATAACCATGTACTCTACCTCTATCGAACTGAGTGCAACTGATCTAGATTTCGTATTGTGCCAAGAAACTTTCGCTAACCCAATAATGAAGATCCTTCATGATGTGCTCCCTACACAATCTACATTGATGAAGCCTTGAAGCTTCACTACCTCTATCCATATGTACCATAATTTGTACTGAGTGGTGCCCTTGAGGTATCTCAACACATGCTTTGTTGCCTTCCAATACATATTGGTAGGCCTAACCATCGCTTAACTAAACTAGTTAACTGCATAGCACATATCTGGTCATGTGTTCACCAATTACATGAGTGAACCCACAAGCTACCTATAAACATTGGCTTCCACTACTTCCCCTGAAGTAGCATCCTCCTTCCTCCAGTTACCTGCTAGAGGAGTCTCCATGGGTTTTCTTCTCTCCATGCAGAATATCCTGAGTATCTCATTGGCATACTTTCCCTGAGACACAATCAACTCTCCATCTCCATACCATACCTCCATGCCAAGAAATTAATGCATAAGCCCCATGTCCTTCATCTCAAACTCTCTTGCAAGGTCATCCTTGCAAGATTTGATCAAATGATAATCACCTGTCATTATCAGATCATCAACATAAAGTAAAATGATCAACAGTTTACCTTCCACCATTATGTGGTACAGATTCACATCTGCTTCATTCTTTGTGAAGCCCAACTTGGTGAAGTAGCTTTCTATCCTGGTGTACCAAGCACGGGGTTCTTGCTTCACCCCATATAATGCTCTCTTGAGTCAGCACATATGTGACTCACGGTCAAGGGTTTCAAAAACTTTAGGATGACCTATGCACACCTCTTCCTCAATCATGTCATTAGGAAAGGCTCTCTTCACATCCATATGATGTATCTTCCAAACCATTTGTGATGATAGTGCCAATATAGATCTAATTGACGAGTACATTACAACAGGAGCAAAGGTCTCATCATAGTCAATCCCCTCTACATTTGAAAAGCCACAGGCCACAAATCTAGCCTTATTCTTCTCCACACTACCATCTGTAGCTTTATTTACCTTGTAAAGCCAATGGAAGCTCACCACTGACTTATCCTCTGGTCTCGCGACCAAATCCCAAACATTGTTATGAAGTATGGAGTCATAATCATCCACCATGGCATCAACCCAAATTGACTGCTACATTGCTTCCTTAAAGGAAGATGTTCCTGTCACAACACATTCACCCATAAGATCCATGTATCCAATGTACCTCTTAGGTGACCTCCTCTTCCTGTGCTCAGAAGAGGGTGCTCCCACATTCTCCCATGCATCATCCAACAATCTGCCAACATCTCTAGAGTACTTTCTTCCCTATGAGGAAGACTCTACCTGAGTGGATGTCTCCACTCCTGGATCCTCTACATGTGGTTGCTCTATATCAATATGAGGCTCCTCAACCTTAGTAGCTAAAATCTCTTCATCCACATGTAGCTCAAGCTCCCTCTCAAGTGAAACTTGCATGGCCTTCTTCACATCGAATCTAACATCCCTATGAACCACTGTCATCCTGATGGTCGACAAGTACACACGATAGTTGTAAGGTGTATTAGTGTACCCCACAAATATCCCAAAATATGTTGTAGGCTCAAGCTTCTTTCATGCATCTTTGGTCACATGGAAATATACTGATGACCCAAAAATCTTGAAGTGACCAACATCTGGCCTCTTACTTGAATAGGCCTCCTATAGTGTCTTCATCTCAAGTATCTGATGTGGGCTACATTTCAGAACATAAAACATTGTGTTGCATGATTTAGCCCACAAGGGTAGTGGTAGGACCTAATCATGCAACATCACCCTCGCTACCCCTACTATGCTTCTGTTCTATCTCTCGTCCACCCCATTCAGCTGAGGTTGATGGGGTGTCATCAACTCTCTTTTAATCCTTTCTGCTGCACATAATTTTTTTAAGTCATTTGACACATACTCACCACTTTTATCACTCCATAGAGATTTAACCTTCTTCCTCTACTCTTTCTCCACCAACGCTTTAAACTCACAAAAAACCATGAAAGTTTGATCCTTTTTCTGCATGAAAAAAATAATGCATTTACAAGAATAATCATCAACAAATATAACATAATACCTGTGTTTGGCTCCTGGATACTAGCAAGAATGGTCCACACACATCTGAATGGACTCGCTCTAGAATAGCTCTACTCAACTGTCTTTGTCGTGAAATGAAGACTTCGTGTATTTTCCCAAAGTAAACCCCTTGCATGTATCAACTTGCTCAAGTGTACCTTTGGGAAGAGCGGTAAAGATCTACTGCAATATCTTCAAAGCCCCATGATGCAAGTGGCCCAGGCGCCTGTCGCAGAACTTGCCAACGTCTCAGATATGCACCCTTTTTTATTTTGTTCTCAAAGAAGCACACTCCTCTACCTCCATCTTATAGAGATTCTTCACCCAACTCCCTATCTTCTTTACTTGACCCGTGGCTATGTGTCGAAGGAATGCCTTTCCTTTCAAGAAGATCACATCATATGCTCTATCCTGAAGCATGGAAATGGATACCAAGTTCTTCTTGAGCCTAGGCACATACATAACATCCTTCAAGGTGAGTGGAGCTCCATGATCCCTCTAAAAATTAATCGTGCCCAATCCAATAACATTATATTTCCCATCGTCACCCATCTCGATATGCATCTAGAGATATTTCTCCTCCAAGTCACTGAATAACTCTTTGTCACCAGTCATGTGGAATGAAGCTCCACTCTCTAAGTACCATACATTTCCCATCATTGATGACACCATGCATGAAATGAGGGAAAATTCCAATTTGAATTGAGAGGCCAAAGCCTCACCCATGGCTCCTCTTGAGGACTTCTTCTTAGACTTCTTGAGTGGAAAATTTGTAGCTAAACGACCCAGCTCATGACAGTGAAAGCACTTAACTTTCGTCATGTATTTCTTCTTACCTCCATGATAAGAATCTAATTTAGACTGGGAAGCTTTCCATTTCCACTTCTTCACCTTAATCGCTAAGGCACAATTTTTTTAGTCATCAGTCTCGGATGAAGAGCCATCCCTGGTGTTCCTCTTGATCTCTTCTTGCATCAAATCTAACCACAATCGTTCCCAATCTAGAAGCTTCTCCCAACCATTGAAAAAGTCATGATAACTATGCCAACCCTTTGGGAGTCCTAAAAGAGAAAAACTTGCCATATCATCCTCGAAAACCATGATTCCAACACTTCCAAGTTCATAACGACATTGAGTGAACTTGGTCAAGTATTTTGGAATAGTCTCGCCTTTCTCCATTTTGATTTTTCAAAGTTTGTACTTCAATGCCAATTTCCTTTGGTCATTGATGTTCTGATACAATTCCATCAATACTTTCCACATATCATATAGAGTTTCCTTTCCATGGATACTTGAGACAATGTGGTCTCGAACTCCCTCAAGGACTATTTGCCTCACCTTCACCACACACTTCTTCCATTCGGCCAAATTTTGTGCACCCGATGTTGCTGGCTTAGGAATATTTTGATCAACAAACTCCTTCAAGCCATTATCCTATAGCATAGCCTCCATTCTATCCCTCCAAGCTACAAAATTCGATTTCCCTTCTAGGATATATATTTGAGCCACAAACCGTAGAACGTCATCTACCAATCCTGAAGTATGTATTGCAAATTTTAATTTCACCTGTAACCCAAAACTCAAAACTTCAAAATATCCTCTAGTATATTGTTCTTAGCTCTGATACCATGTACAAAATCCTATAGATTCACAAGCTCATGTAATGTACTAAAGCATGTGACAAGAATCTAATTCTACTTTCAACCTCCATAAGCCAATAGATTGATGAAAACATTATGAACAAGAAGAAGATAAATCAATGGCACATAACACAAGATGTATCTAGGGAAAGTCACTGCTCAAAACTCCACTATCTGTATTGCATATATCAGAAAAATGAGTGAACATACCAAGCTTGTTCTCACTAGAAAATTTTTGCACAAGTATGCTAAACTCTCTTAGCTCACTAGCTAGCTCTTGGCCAAAATTTAGCCAATTCTACAGCTCTCCAAGCCCTTAATCTCTTGCGTAAATCCTAGGATGAATATCTCGTATTTAAAAGGAATTCATGCTTCCAAAACTGTGCAATCCAAACATAGAAACAATCTCCAATGCATGCATGATATTTACACTAGTGTTGGGCAGCGGATCCCCCGCGTAACGGTTTTTTGGCTCAAAGCCATAATTTTGGGTAATAGTATGGTAAAGGCTTCGTGAGGTGCACAGAGTGAAAATTCTAATGAGTCAAGTCAAACGGTTTTCCACCCGAAAATAATGTAAGAAAATAGATAGTAAGTTGGCTTACCCATGGTCCATGGACCATAAGAATGTATAAATAGAGAAAGGCTCTAAGGGTAGAGGTCAATTTTGGTTTTGATCTTCAATGTTGTGGGTTTATGAAGGCACTATTATCTCTACGTCTATAAGTCTGGATCGAGGGTGTAGTAGACAGATAGAGGTTCCGCAGCTGTGTGTGCGGAGGCCTAGTAGAGTCTGCAGCTGTGTGCGCGGACCCCTGTAGTTGAGTGCGTAGGGTAAGAAGTGGATTGTACTGAAGCACACACATTAATAAAGATAAGTTGGTTCTAAATTATTGCAGATCTTGCTATATTCTAGTTTATGCATCTATTAGGATCTATATATGTTCGGAATTTATGCTTATGTATGATTGCGTGCACTGGTTATTACTGATAAATGTTTGCTTAAAGACATTAAGAATCAGATATGATCTAGAATAACACATTAATACTAAAGCGCACCGGCACAGATCAACACAGAAGCTTGACAGCCGTGCAGAGTGGCACGAGGGCACAGATTAGTTCACAACTCCTCTAGATCACATTTAGACATCCCAGGGGTGCAGAAACCAGGTTCTAGCACCCTCCCCTACTAGCTCGGGTGAGACTTCAGTTTGCAATCCGTGGACTGTTACCGAAAGGGCCGGTAGTGCAAGATTTGTTTGGTTAATAACTCTTTCAAACCTAGCTCAGGCCCCAACAAGCCAACAAATGGTTCCGTTGCCGGGACCAGGATCTGCCTAAGGGATGTTTGATGTTAGAATACTAGAACCCTATGAAGAAAGAGATTGAATATTGGTTGGATCAGAAACTACACGAGTTCATGGTACAGGAAAACAAAAATCCGCGAGTATCTGAAGAAAGGTGGTTGGATCGCTACATATATACGGAGATCCATGAGATCTTCTTCATGACCTTCTCATTAGAATTGTATGAGTGGATCGCAAAGCTAGCTGACAGTGTGGGAAGGTGCATACTTGATCAACCAATAGTGTGGACTCTAGAGTTGGTGCACAGGCTAGAGGCATCTAAAGATAAAATCGCGCGGGCAGTAGTTCACTAGCTGGATCGGATAATAGGAGGGTTTATCACTGAGTTTGTGATATACACAACCGTGAGTTACAGTGAAGTGGAAAGATGTTTTCTCTAGGGACCAACGAGTAAGTACATCAAATCGTTGAATACTTGGATTAAAATGTTATTATGTGAAAAACTGGTTATGTGAATCCATTGATGTCTGGGGTAACGCGGAGCGAAAGAGGCTACCGAGGGACCGAAGGATTGGAGAATAGTTCCCTAATTTCACTTTCACAAGAAAGTGAAGAAGAACTCGTTGGGTTCTCTCCGAGAAGTGTGGTCCAACTGATAAAGCAGTGTATTCCGTTGTTACCACCTCTGTCCACACCATCACCCACGTCACCTACTTCAACCCCATCTTCACCTACCCTGCCTCCACCACCTCCAAGGGTTGGAATGGCAAGCACAATCAAGTTGCTCGTATTTAGAGGCATCAGAAATGAGGAACCAGATCAGTTATGGTTCGTGGTAAAGGTTGTATGGGAAGCCCAAGGCGTAATAGATGATAACATTAAAAAGTCTACTCTGGTAAGCGCACTGCAGGATCACGCATTGACGTGGTATATAAAGCACTCTAGTGATCACCCAAATGCAAGAATAACAGAGATCCAAGATGCATTGAAAAAATAATTTTGCTAGCCAAAATCAGAGACACAGTTGATTATTGGGTTTAAGGAGATTGTGATGTTGCCAAGAGAAACTCCTTGGGATCTAGATCAGAGACTAAAGAGTACGATCTGTGAGGCTAACATGACACTGACGGACATGCAACACCGCGCATGGTTTGTGGCATCTTTGACACCACATCTGAGAATGATGCTATCACAACAAAAGATCTTGACCCAAACTGAAGCATTAGAGATAGCGATGAGGTTGCATGAAACCCCCATACAGGATCCTAGGTTGGGATTTCAGCAAATCCACACACAACTACAAAACATATGCTTGGAGATGCAAAGTTTGAAACAAGATAAGGCACCCTGGTCAGAGGCGCATGAAGAGGTGTGGTGCATAAAATGTAAAGGCCAGGGCCATGATAAGGATCATTGTTCGATATTCATGAACTATTTGGTAGGGGGGACCAATGCCATTGCAACCAAAGGCACAGGTGGGGCCAAGTGCGGTGCCCACGCTCTAGTGCGTGATCTGTCAGGTGGGAGGAAAGCACATAATGGACAACTATCATCTATTACAAAAATTTATACAACCCCCCTAGCAGCTATTTTGTAATTTTTGTAGATCGATGGGCCATGCAAAATTGCCAAAGTTATGAGTTGCTGATGGATTGGACACCTGCTTATAGGATGCAGACTGAGCACAAGTTCAGGATCCAGCTGCAGCAATAGCACGTAGTGGATTCCAAGGACGTGGATGGGGACGAGGAGGAATGGGACCCGGGTGAGGGCGTAGACAGTTAATATGCTACAATTATGAAGGACTTGGGCACTATGTGCGTGACTACATGAACCTGACCAGAACATGTTTTCCGTACTGTTACCAGTTTGATCATGAAGTGGTAGACTACCACACGCTAATTGCACAGATGCGTGAAAAAGGGGTGCTTCAGTCTACTTCCACATAGAATGTCCAAATGATGAAGGCTAAACCTAGCGAAGAGGATATTAATGTGAACATGGTGCTCAAAAGCGGTATGACCACTGGAGAGGATAAGGAGAAACAACCTAGGGAGGGTACCTAGGTTCGCAAGGCCCCTACAAAGCAACTTGAGTTTGATTTGGAACGGGCGAAGGAGATATTTATGGAAGCTAAGAAGAGCTTCAAGGAGGCCTCTACTTCAAGTAGCAAGGATCAAATTGAACCAAAAATGGATATGTATATGCTAACTACCTTTTTAGAGACATGCATGAAGCTACTACAGGACAATAAAGTGGTTAGCGGATTGCAAGAGATGATAACTAGGTGCGCAGGGTCGAGTGAACCGCGCATGGTCCAGAAACTAGGCAAGCATGCTTTGCGCACCAGGCGCAAAATGTGATTGACTACACAAATTGGTGACTATGAGATGGATTAGGTGGTTCTAGACTTGGGATCGGATGCGAATGTGCTACCTAAACAGATCTGGGAAGTATGGGAAACCCTACACTACAATGGTCTCCTATTCAATGACAGATGGTGAACCAACAAAAATCGTACCCATGGGGAGGTTGCAAGGAGTCACAGTGGACATTGAAGGCGCAAGCACACAAACATACTTTGAGGTAATAGAAATTGTAGATGACAGTAATTCTTACCCCACATTATTAGGGATAGACTGGGCCATAGACATGAATGGAGTCATCAACCTAAAGAGACAAAAAATGATATTCGAGAAAAAGTCTCTCCAAATAGTGGTCCAGTTGGACCCAGCCGAAGGAGTGCGCTACACTGAGCTTGTGCGCAATGAGCACAGTGATGATGAACTAGATTGCATTTACCAGATAACAATGCAAGACGAGGATAGGGTGAATCCAATAATGGACGGGAGAATCCCATGGGAATGTGACAATTCCTGCACATCGGATTCTGATGAAGAAATAGAGCGATGGAAGAAAAAATTGCATGAAGTAACAATGCTAAATTGTAATATGATGGTGAGATACTATTTAACAGGCAAAGATGGATCTGATTTTTCAACTTGTCCTAACGATGAACCACACTGGTTGGTTTGAAACGTGTCGACAAATGATATATCTTGTGACTTACGTCAAAAAATTTCTCTTAAACTTGATATGGATCACAGAAGCCTCAATTCAACAAATGATGGTTAGATCGCTACAACGCGTGATGACCGAAGCAAGGGAACTACCAACCAATATGAGCACAATGAATATGGAGGAATCCATCAACCTCTGTGGAAAGATTATACTGGAACAAAAGCGGCACGGTGCACAATTAGGGGCACTGCACACGACAACTACACTGAGGCGGAATACACATCAAGAGACTAGGAGGACCTGGTGCGAATATAGAAGGTGGGCACATGTACGGTTTGGAGGACAAAGCACCCATCAGCTCCATAGGATGCAGACGTGTGTTGCGTGACCACCTACCTGACTAAGAATAAAAAATCAGAGTCGGCTGCGATAGCAAGAAAAGCAATGAATCTCACCAATCATTTGTGACAAAGCAATCAGGAAATCAAGTGGGAACATGAGCAGTGTTTTCCTAATAAAACGAACCAGTGGGAATCTACAGGTGCTAGGGGTTCGATGGGCCTATAAGACCATAATCAAAAAGAGGAGGGTGAAGGTGATCTTATCAATGGGGAGACAAACCAAGAGAACAGAAGAAACTCACCAAACCATAACCTCCACATTTTGGACTGAATGTGAGGACTTGAACAAAGGAATTCGGTGGTTGCAGGAAGCCATTTGGCATGGCAGATAGAGGCTTCACGAACTCGATGAAAAATGGGCACAGTTAATGAGGAAAAGTGCGATGTTGGATTAAGAAATCAACAAATAAACATTGGCATCGCACAAGCGAGCCGCATGAATCTAAGAAAAAGGAGACCAAAATTGGCCGCTAATACCACGATATTAGAACGAGCTGTGACCCTGCTATCATGGTTGTGACCGCACCAACGAGGGAGTGTACCATATACAGCAAAACGCGATGGGCTACCAGATACAAAAGCACTCGATAAGTGTCTGCAGTCTAGGTTAACAGGGAAGCTGAAATCTCGCACATGGGGTGCGACCACCTGAACTAGCTGTGGAAGGCACAGTCTCAGCGTTCCAAGTAGCTGAAAGGAGGCGTGGGACTATAAAAAAGTCTGCAGGACGCCTACGTGGAAAGAACATTATGTGTAGGTCCAGTCAGTTTGCAAGGTCGCTATCACGCCAAAGGGGCTGCGGTGCCACGTGGGAAGGTTGGGAGGTGACCGTTGACGTCACTATTCATGACAAGAAGTTTGAGTTACGGAAAAAAGGAGTAGGTGACGGGTCATTAAGATAGGAATCTCGAGCTAGATACGAAAAGATCTGCTGACAAGGAGATATTAATGAATTAGAAGTGGAGGGAAGGGTTACATTCAAATTTACGCGTTCCTATAAAAACCCTGGGACAATACTAGGATATTTGATATTTGAGCCAGTACAGAAAAGAAAACATCCATCTATTAGGCCTCCCATGAGTGCCATGGCTAGAACCCGAGCACGATTCGCGGAAGTACTGTATCCGACCTAGGAGGAACTAGAAGAAGTGGCTACTGCCCCCGAGGTTCCAAAGTACCCACGCACACCACAACCCCAGAAAGACACGCAGAATATGGGACTAGTCTGGGTATCATCGAGATTCAGTAAATTGTCAGTGGCTGAAAAGGGAAAAGCAATCACCACTGAATTAGAGGAGGACAAGGAAGATTTGCAAACCATGATCGCTTAGATTGAAGCACAGGATGATGAAGAGGAGGATGATTTCCAAATACCTTCACTACCACCTTATATCTCTCCATGGAATGGGACGACTAAGGTACCTAAGGACCTGGAGGCCACGAAGAGTACGCTCCAGACCCTGCTTCTTCGGGACAAAATAAGATTTGTTGGTCTACCACTGGGCCGAATACCGAATATCAAGTTTGAAGATTGTGATCTTGTGGACACAAGAAGTTCCCCCAATTAGCCAAGGAGAAATTACTGCAGCAAAAGTGCTTACAAGGTGTGGCACAGGCGGGATTACTCAGTCTAAGGTGGGTACCCCACTATTAGCGGGCGGCCATCACCATTTTTTTATCTGACAATTACTATGTCTGATACATGATGGGTATCTCTGGCTAGAGGAACCGATTCCCATCAGAGCTGATTTAGTACACCAAATTACCCATTTGCCTACTAAATGGAACGACCCAGCAGACATAGCCGGAACGAGTAGCAATGTGGGTCTTGTAGAAGCAATGAAGGCTAAATATAAGTTGGAAAAACAGAAGCGCGGGTATGTAATATCAAGCATCAAAGGATGAGGGGTGTGTGTTGCCACCCAATTATTAGCCAGTAATCTCATGAGGAAATGTCTCATAGACGAGGTACCAGCCTTTGTCATTGCTCTCACCGAGCAATGTGCAGAAGGGGTTCAGTTCAACTGGGCACAGTTCCTCTATAATGAATTTTTGACGAATTTTCGAGAAGCGCAGGAGCAAGGTAAGACTTTCCATTACACATGGTTGCTCCTAACATCCTACTGGTGACAGGAGAGCTACCGAAGGGCAACCAATTTCCCTACATTGAGAAGAACCTCCCTAAAGCCATGCGGTATAACTCGCTCTGGGCTACGAAAGATGCCACGAGGATTAGTGAGATCAAGGTGTTATTGATACTCATGGAGGTGAATATCAAGACATGGATATCTTGCATACCATGGTTATCCCTGACAATATACAACTGTTTGCAAAGCACAACTAAGTTCAAAGCGGACATGCATAATCTATATATCCAAGCGCAGAAGGATCCAAATCCAACATGGGTAAAGCTTTCATTCATTGTAACGGACAATGAAATTAATGACGTAATGGCAACATGGGCCCTAGAGTAGCGTGCCCTGGATGTTGCCAAATTGGAAAAGATGGCCGCACAGCAGCGAAAGAAGGAACTGAAGTTGTGAATCACTAGGATGGTGGAAAAAGCACACCAGGAATAGAAAGTAGCCTCGCAGTAGGAGGCGATGAGGAAACAGCAGCAACCACCACCACAATCACCGAAGAAATCAAGAATGATCAGGAAATGTCCACATAGCAGGACATACAAAGGGAAGTGGAGACACAGGAATGCACTGCAAAATCGACCCAAGTCAAGACATTGTGCACCTAGGAGCCGCCACATACATGCAAAAAGAAAAATACAGCAAAGACCTTGGAGAAATACTTTCTGGACAGCAACGAACCGGCGCGTGATGTCACTCAAGGTGCTCTGTAGGAGCTAATAATAGAGTAGACAATTGTGTTGGGGGAGCTTAGGGCACAGTTGCAAGCGTTACAGGTGCGACCCTCAGGAGGGATGATTCTGACCCTCGTGGAAGGTATAACCGCAGTGGAGCAGATAGTGCACGCCTCCACTATGAACACTTTAGTATTACCAGCAGGCACTATCGTAGCAGAAGTTAAAGGTGACATGAGGGGTTGGGAGCTAAATTTTTCCACCCTTCCTAGAGAAACCCTGTACCAACTGCATGATGGGGTAATTGTTGAGCTCCGTTCCTGGGAAGGTCACGCCCTTCAAATCTTAATGAAGCACAGGAGAAATCTAGAGCAGGTCATTCTACAGCGCGATGACTTGGTCGCACACAACAAGGAATTGGAACAGGCCATGGCAGAGATCTATAGCAAGGTACAAAAGTTGGTTGTGCCAACAAAACTTCCAATAGCTGACAAGATTCATCACATGGCTGCAGGATTCTGTACGGCCCAAGAAGAGGCCGTGAAAGCTCAATGGGAATTAACCTACAAATTGTGGAACTAAGGATGAAGGCACAGCTGCCTACACCCCGGAAGTTCAAAAATAGCGACATGGTGAAATTCAAGTAGGACTAGCAGTCATAGGGCGCGTTATCCAAGATTTCTTAGGATTGTTGGATCAGTCCCTCCTTGCACTCACATCCCTTCAAAAGGACCCAATGCTACAGCAGGTGGAAACAGAAGCGCGGGAGTTACAGTAGGCTTATGACAAAGTCCGAGGGACTGTGCAAACGATCACCATCATGCAGTGATTGGCCAAAATGAGGGAGGCCTAGGTTCTTAAGGCACAAGTGGGCGTCGCTCAGCAGAAGGAAGCAATGCTTAAAGAACACATCCAGCCTTGGCTTGATGAGGCATTCGAGGTCTCCACCAACATCGAGGGAAAGTTAGCACATATGCAGGAAGTATATGAAATCGATCAAGCACCTGAAACCAATACGGATGCATCAGTGTCTTATGTAAAATGGGTACAACAGATGGCAGAAGACTTTGTTGCGAGCATAAGTGAAGCGCAAAATTTGTTGGTGGACCTTCACGCAAATATTGTTGCACCAGCTGAGTGACTCGGGATGAGTCATGATGATTGTGTTGGGGGCCTTTTGGGTAGCGGATCCCCTGCATAATGATTTTTGGGCTCAAAGCCACAATTTTGGATAATAGTATGGTAAAGGCTCTGCGAGGTGTGGAGAGCACAAATTGTAATGACTCAACTCAAAGGGTTGTCCACCTGAAAATAATGTAAGAAAATAGATAGTAAGTCAGCCTGCCCATGGTCCGCGGACCATAGGAATGTATAAATAGAGCAAGGCTCTAAGGGTAGAGGTCAGTTTTGCGTTTTGATCTTGAGCATTATGGGTTTATGAAGGTACTATTCTCTTTGCGTATGTAAGTCCAGGTCGAGGGTGTAGTAGACAGATCCAGGTTCCGCAACTGTGTGCACAGAGGCCTAGTAGAGTCCGCAGTTGTGTGTGTGGACCCCTGTACCTAAGTGCGCAAGGTAAGAAGTGGATTGTACTGAAGCACAAACATTAATAGAGATAAGTTGGTTCTGAATTATTGCAAATCTGGCTATATTCTGGTTTATGCATCTGTTAGGATCTATATATGTTTGGAATTTATGCTTATGTATGATTGCGCGCACTGGTTATTACTGATAAATGTTTGCTTAAATACATTAAGAATCAAATCTGATCTATAATAACACATTAATACTAAAGCACACTAACGCAGATCAACGTGGAAGCTTGACAGCCGTGCAGAGTGGCGTGAGGGCGCAGATTGGTTTGCAACCCCTCTAGACCACATCTAGACATCCCAAGGGTACACAAATCTAGTTCCAACACCCTCCCCTACTACCTCAGATGAGACTTTAGTCCATGCTCCATGGACTGTTGCTGAAAGGGCCAGTAGTGCGAAATTTTTTTGGCTAATAACTCTTCCGAACCTAGGTCAAACCCCAACAAGCCAACAACTAGTAAATAATACCATTGATAGTACATTGTCCCTGCACTCCAGTCTCAACTGGGTCTTTCTCTAAACTGACATGCATGAGTTTCTCATGAGGGAATCTTCAGTTAACGGGAGTACCACTAGTGGATGCATTAGTGCGCCAACTAACTCTTAGTCCTTTATTAGTTCCAAAAATCTTTTAGAATCAATTTAACTTAACTTAACTCAGTAAACTGAGTGATCTAATTTCCAACTCAATTTAAACTCATACTGGACCCCTAAAACTTAGGGAGAACATATACATGACTTCAGAAAGACTTCCAACTCAAAATTCCTAAGCTAATTAATGTAATTAAAATTAATTAACTATTTACAAGTTGCTATGAGAATAGAATGCGATTTTAATTCTCAGTTTAATTCAAGGACAAAATAAAATGGAATTTATTATTTCTTGTTGCCATTTCTCAATATCCAATCAATTCTACAATATATATCAGTGTATTGGATGCACATGTAGAAGCTTCCTAAAGAGATCATAAGGAGGATTGATTTGATTATTTTAAAATTCAAATGACCTGGTCCAAATGAAGGAAATAAATTTCACCTATTTGATATGGACACTATTAAAATGTGGAAGGAATATAGTCGTTGGGGCATCATCAATACTGAGCATTCCAGATGGGCACTATTGTCAAAGAGATTTTGGAGGGAAATATTTATGTCAACTATTTGGAAGGAGATCATCAAAGGTAAATATTTGAAGGAAATGGATGTGCACAGATGGATTAGGGAGGGGACCCCACATTCGACATATGGATCATACATATTGAGGGGTTTCTTGTTGAATAGGAGACATCTCACAAAAAATATTAGATGGTTCATTGGATTAGGGTGGGAGACAATGATTAGTATTAATCCAATATATAATATCTCTAGCAAACATACCCTTCTAAATCTAATGATTTTACAACGACATGATATATGGATCCTTCATATTTCTCATATTTTGAAGGGTTGGGATCATATGTTTCAAAATCACATTTGGATAGATGTTGCGGACATGGGTTTCGACAATACTTTCTCAAAAATATGGAATCGATATATTTTCCAATTAGTAAAGGCTAGGATATTGCCATTAGAGAAATTTTAAGGTATAATATGGACATTGTAAGGAATATTATAAAATAATAGTGGAAATAATAAAATAAGATTACATTACATCATCAAATTTTGGAGTGAAAAAAGAAAAAGCTACCTTTTCAACTCAGATTTTCAACTTATCTCCGTATCGTTTTACTCAAATTTCAAGTAGGATCCCTCATTGGATGTGGAATTACATCCAATGAGTACACACGTTGCATACCTTTGATGAACCCTACTACATAAAAAAACTAGAAATACATGAAAAAATGTGATTGTAATCACATTTTTCATGTATTTCTCATTTTTTCATGTAGCAGGGTCCATCGAAAGTATGCAACATGGGCACTCCTTCGATGAAGAATTTAATTCTGCATCCAATGAGTTCTCTCCCTCAAAACTTGAGTAAAACCATAGGGAGATAAGTTGAAAAAGTAGTTTTTTTTATTTTTATTTTTTAATATTTGTACTTTTTTACTCCAAAAATGGTGAATCAACCCCCATGGTTAACATCATTATCTTAAATCCTATTGGTTCTTATAAATTTGATTTTGGTTATACATTTTTTATTTTTCGGTCCACTTTTTACCTCAAAATACCTCTAATTTTAACAACAATGAGGATCGATTCTATTGGAAGGGTGGATTCGCTAAGTCAAATCACAGTTAGATGTATATACAATCATATTCCTTCATCACCTAGTAGGAATGATGGAAAATGTTGGTTTATAAAGTTTTGGAAGTGGAATACACCAACAAAAATAAGATTATTTAGGTGGCTTGTATGGAAAAATCATGTTCTCATGTGGGACAATTTATGGAGGGGTTTCCAGGGCCCTGGGATGTGTTGCATATGTCATGATGTGCAAGAAAATGTATTGCATTAATATATCAAGGGCCCATATGATGTTTCTACATGTATATATGTCTTACAGAGGCTAATAATCAATGCTAGTTAGTGTTTTCCATCTGTCAAATCATGCTTCAGATACTGGTTTGATCAAGAGTAAGAGGTATGCACACTGCGTTTTTTTACTTGCTGGGGAATTTGGCAAGGGATGAATGAATGCATTTTTTATGGATGCTCATATAATATTGGTCGCATTGGTAAAAATATTTGTTCCTATTACATGGCATATTAGCAAACTCATTGCCATAAGATCTTAAGGAAAATATGTCACATGGAGCAAGAGATATCCTTTCTGATTGGTCATTTTGATGGGGTAGCATAACATTATGTTTGTGGATGTGGTGCTAGGATAGTTATTAATGCAGATTATGTCTTCAACTTATGTTGGAATGGGGATGTTGGCACTAACAATAAGGTTGATATTCTAGCCCTGTGGGGTATACTATTCTATGTTAAATGCCTAAATCCCTAGGAGATACATATATTTGGTGATTCTAAATCAACTATTGATTAACTTAACAAAGATACCTCCTTTGCCCCTCCTCTCCTTGGTCATTGGATGTATAGGATCCTAAATATGAAGGAATTATTCCATACGGTTTACTTTACCCACTTGCATCAAGAACTCAACACGATGACCAACACTCTGTCAAAGGATGGGTTGGTTATGTCGCATGGGGATATCAAATTTTCAGCCTTTCAAAAGGGTCTACTCCATTCACAAGGACACATCCAATAGTGTTGACAGCCCTGGTTTTTGGTTTATTGAGGCAGTAGATCATTTATCTATTTCTTCCTCTTAGGGATGATGGTTGTTGAACTGGTAAATCCCCTCTGCGGACAGAGGCGATCCCACTAGCCCAACACGGGTCTAGCAACAATCATACAACGCTAACACGCAGGTTCCTAATTGCAAATCAGAGATCGATGATGATGGCCTACCTGGATTCCAACGCTAGTAGTTGTAGAAGAATCGTCACTCCCGTTCCTTTGCTCCGGCTGGTCACAATCCCCATGATCCTCGTGAACGGACACCTGCACATGCAAATAACGATACAAATACAAGCATAAAATCCAATATGTGCAATTATATATCAGTTAGAAAAGATATAACTCAAATACCAGTATAAAGACACATGAGTGGAACCATAATGATAGTCGTCTATTAATGAGTAAAAACAGAGAAAGATTACAACCAAGGTTCTGACATTGAACCTCCTCTGACTGGGCGAGCAGCTAAATACGCCTTGCAAAGTGACCTCCTCTCTCTCAAAATTCCGGTAGCATAACCTCCCTATGCTTCACAATTCTCACTATCACTCTAGCATTACTTCAGCACTCACAAAGACTCTAACAAAACTAGCTTGTTTAATGCATGAGGACAGTCATTTATAGATGGAGAAGGGAGGAAGATACATTGTACCAAGACACCTATTGTGGATTGGCATTATCCCTGAAAAGCTACTCAGCATAGTTGTCATGGATAAAAAATGACTTTCGGCCTCTATCTTGAGGATTTTTCCTTCATAGAACTTCATGACAAGGGAGGAAAAAACATATGAGTACGCGTTGGCTAAAAATCATTGCCAAATTCAGGTGGCGCGGGGGTTGCTCTAGGACAGAGCGCCAATGGACGTGCCTCCTTTTGAGGAACTGAGTCACTGGCACTAATGGAAAAAGGGCACTTTTTAGGGATAATTTGCAAAAGGTGTCTTCAGGGAACATGAAGTACATACTCAGGGGAACATAATGGAAGTGTTCTTAGGTTATGTCACTGGTCACAGGTCCATAAATGTGTCCTCCAATGTACGAAAACAAGGGTAATAGGGACGGTGACAAACGGTGACAAATTACCATGTAACAATGGCGCTGACTCTTTTTCTATCCCATAAAGTTTTGGGGGTGTTTTTTTGGATAGTGTTGACTATCCAAGTAAATTGACTTTTCTTGGTTCTTTCCAGTTTTCATTTCCTATCTAGACCCTGGTATATGCAATTATTAAACAACACTTGTAAGTAGATAAGTGAGCGATTACCACCTTTTTGTATTTTTGTGAATGGAATTTGGTATTCCTAAAAATAGACTACAATCCTGAACTTTTTGGTATTTCACAATCAGAACATAATATGTAAACATGTGTTCAATACAAATACAATATTCAATTTTTCTTTCCTGAAAAATGAATTACTATTTTGATGTAATCTTTAGGTCTAAAAATAATTTCAACCTATTAAAAATAATTTCAACCTATTTTTAAATATTAAATCATGTAACATATTTTGCTCATTATTAATGCATCGCATATAATTTAGTATAAATTTAAAAGTTAATTATTTATCATTAAAAAAACAAAAATTATAAAAAGAAAAGTTAATAAGAATATAATTTAAATATTTCTTTATTTTGAAAGGTCTAACATCATAAATTTGATATAACAAACAACAATAAAGAAGGTTTTAGAATTAAAAAAAAGAAAAAAGACAAAAAGAAAAAAAGACAAAAAGACAAAAACTAAAAACTTCTCTTCATCACATTCATTATCATAAATTAAAAATAAAACAACAATAAAGGGCGTTTTAGATTCAAAAAGAAACCTTTTCTTCATGTATGGAGAATGAAAGTGTGTTTTAGAATTAACAAGAGCAGTTGCTAAGCAACATGTCCCTACGCATCAGGAAGTGTTGCTCGCTGAATAGTAACTATGTTTAATTGTGGTAGTTTTCGAATCCACTGACCCACATCTCAGGCTAGCTCAACCAAGCACACAGTATTCAGTTCCTACTCAGCCAAGCACGTAGTATTTGGTTCTCCTAAATGAAAATACATGCCTAGTCAACACTTACTGAGATAGGTGTGAGCTAATGAAGGAGCAGCAGCTTCGATTCTATGGGTACTTTATGGCTCAAGCACTATAGTAATAAGTGTTTCTTGTATGCTTGGCATCTCTCACCCTCCAAGTACTAGGTCATGACCAATCCAGTACATGATTGAGCATTTGGGTACATGGAATGGAAAAAACACATTAAGGCTAGGCTCATAGGTGATCTAATTAATCTACTCACATCTTGTTTAAGGAATCTCTCTACATTGGTATTTGGATTCAATATGGAGATCCCAAATAGAGTTGAATGCACCACGTAATATGGGTGGGTGGTAATTGCTACAAAGGCATGGTATAGGACCCCTAAAAAGCCTATCAGTAGATTCTACTTGTGTCTCTACTGCCTTAGTCATTACATCACACACGCTATTAGTACCAACTACAATAAGTAAATACTATGTTATTGCATAGCATCAATGAAATTACTTTAAGTACATCATATTATCCAAGGGTTAACCCCTAAAATAAAGAGCATAATAATGGTTTATAATTAACCTAGTTGGTTAGTAATAAAATAGATTGAACTAGAAAAAGCTTGTAGTACTTAGATGTATTGCTGCAGTAGAGCCATGTTAGTATGTGAGTGTATGAGTCCCTTACTACCTTGATTTGGGCAATCGATTGATTAAAGGAAGGAATGCCAAACATAGAGAGCCAGATCCAGATCGAGACCCAGTACCAAAGCCAACAAAGATAGGTGCAGATACATATAGAGAACCAGATGAACTTGGTTAACCCTGCAGCAAAGAAAGCAACACTGCCAGTCGAAGTTGATGACTCGGCAAAGAAAGAAGCATAGGTAGATCCCAGTTGTTATTGAGTGATCCAAGTTCAGTGATAGGAGCAAATCGAGTGGACCTTTAAGTAGTAGATCTGCCCTGGTAGCTTTCTTTACAGTCTGTGGTGAGAGATTAGAGGTAACTAGAGCATCCATAGCCATATAAGATAGGGGTAGTAAGCGGTTACCGGCACCCAGTCCTCAACCATTAATAACATCTCATTCCATAATATTTCCACAAAGTTGATTGACTTCACAAAGAAATTGGGCCATAAGAGGGTTGATGGTTCATGTTACAGACGCAAATAATTCAATGGAAGCAGTTTCAGTATCTGCAGTGAAAAAGGTAGCAGAGGCAGAGGCTAAGGCATAAACACCATAAGTATAGGCACTAAAAGGCATAAAGCATCCTAGCCCTAGTTGCCTGAGTCTGTCTTGTCAATAGAAGATTGAAAGTGTTTTGAGCAAGCAGAGGGTGGGTTGTAAGATCAAGTCAATCGATATTCTAATCCTAGCCACCCAGTGACTATGTAGTCTTGTAATCAGAGTATTTTATGCCAAGTCAAATGTGCAACTTAAGTTCTAAGCACTAGATGTGATTGGATCAACGGTGGCTGGGAAATTTGAAGAACACACAACTGGTTTGAATCGTGGTTTTGAAGATTCCGCGCATTTGGACGGTATCCTGCCCAAGCACTGTAACATGGATTGATCCATTGAGTGAGCTAATAAAATGTAACCCATGGGTATATACTTTTCATAAAGTTTTAGTGCTTTGCATTGTTACACTTGGCATAAAGTTTCATTGCCTCGCATTATTATACTTGGCACATAAAGTTTCATGGCTAGTGTTATTATACTTGGAATCAGTGGACTATTTTATAGCCACACGTCCATTTAAATGTCTTTAGCTTCCCAACATCCATATTCAAGTGCCCGCATGGCTACGTTTCTATCAAAACGTGTTTTCAGCTTCCCAATGTCCATATTCAAGTGCCCACATGGCCACGTTTCTACCATAACCCTGAAGAGAAATGACATTTGTAAGCACATGCTCAAAATTGCATGCATAACACCAGAAACAATAAAAATACAAATGTTTTCATGGTTTCTTAAAAAAAATTCAAGGTTTCTTACCATGAGTGAATTTTAGTTTCCATTGCAGTGATTATGTACAAAAGTAAAGCAAGATGCAGACTCTAATTGGAAACCTGAATCAAAGGGAGAAGGGCATCAAGTTGTTGGATTCTGAAAGGGAATGAACATTGTTGGGTTGTGCAAATATAGTGGTGCTCGAGTCACTTAAAATGTATCAACCTTACAAAGCTATGAAGGTTCCTGTAGAAATCTTTTGGTCGTTAGGGATTGAAATTTGAAACCAAGTGACCTTGAAGGGTTTATTATAGTAATGGAAAGCTTTACGATGGAGACACTTATTGGGGCAGTCTTATCCGTAATTCTCATGCCTCTGGTTCATAGAGAACAATTATTGTTATTCTATGAATGTATTAACTCACGGGAGAAATCAATTAAGGACAGCAAAGGTTGAGCAGAATACCAATGGCCTACCTACCCCACTGTTCAATCTAAGCTCCCTCTTCCTTCAAGTCTAGAAATTTGAAATTGGTTTGTTTTCTTCTTTTCATTTTCTTTGTACAGTTGGTTATGGCATAAAACAACAATTTGGCATAAGAGGGATAAGGAATCGAGGTCATAAAATTGTCATGTATGTGATTAGATGTTAGTTTTGGTATGTGGGAAGTCATATTGTTATTTATGGAAGGTGATTTAACAAACATCAGTCTTAATAACCTGGTTAATAACTTAGAATACTACATTTTCATTGGTGGTCAGGGTCACGTCAAGTTCTGATAGAGGTCGGTTACCTTTCAAGGTCTCTCTCTTGTCGAGGTTAGGGTTGAGTCGTCTAGGCATGTCTCTCTTGTCATTCCTCTGCAACCATCAGATCTTGCAGCAGCGAGAATCGATCTAATACCTACCACTCATGAGGTTCAACTGCGTTGGTCTGCTAAACAACCCGCACCTACGAGATAGTGCTTTCCTCGCAGTTTTGTATTATGCTGCATGTGAGTAAAGGTCGTCAAACCTGAGCCCTGAACCTGACATGCATCGTCAAGAAAGGACCTGGAACCATAGATGCTTAAGAAATGGGAACCTTAGATAAGGAAAGTATACCTCCTGAGAAAGATAATGAAGGTCATGCCAACCGTTTGTTGATAAGGTTTGAGAATTCAGCACTGCCGAAAACAAAAAAGCTCAAGCAAATGAAGGACTTTGTACACTATGGGTAGTGTTGGAGGGTGACTTATTTGCGGGGGTTACTTTTCAAGTTTTTTTCTATTAATATTTGATTCAGATAGAATATATATAATGTAAAATTCATATTTTTTGGAGTTACTATTCAAGTTTTTTCTTTTATCAATATTTGATTCAGATATGATTCAAATAGAATATATATGATGTAACTTGTGAATATTTTGATGATTCTAGGCTTCGACGCCAACAAGCTAATTCATAAGCAGGATCACCCACCCATAGTTAGCGGTAGCAAGGGAGTAGCTTCAGCTTGACTGACTCCCAATGGTGCAACTAAGGGCAGTGAGTTTAATAATCAGTACTTTCCTTCACCCTAATTTTGATTATAATAGATGCACACAGAGATAAAGATTGATTATAATAACTCTAATGAAGATGATGCACACAAAAATAAATACACAGTGGCAACCATTTTTCTTGTAGTCAAAGGGTATAATAGTTTATGGTGATTTTATGCTTACTAATCAATAATATTTTGTTTTTGTGTTTTTGGTCTAATTCCTCTTTTGGTTTCATTCCCTTTAGATTGGATGCACTTTAGAATGGTGCCCACAATTTGCACAGTAAACCAGTGGAATTCACGTCTTTCCCATTCATGCAGTTCTGGTACTGCTGAAGATACACCTATTTTGGAGCTTTTAGAGCTATTGCAGGGAGAAAAGAAAACCTAATTGCATGCACTTCATAATGGTGCCCACAATTTGCACAGTAAACCAGTAGAATTCATGTCTTTCCCATTCATGCAATTCTAGTACCACTGAAGATACAACTATTTTGGAGCTTTTGGAACTATTGCATGGAGCAAAGTAAAGCTAATTGTAGTTGCAGAAGCTTTTCCACCATTACAGGTAAGAAATATGCTCTTCCTAGCTCTGCCCTGCCCTTCATATCCGTGGGGATGCCAATACATGTAGATTATATGCAGACATTGCAAGCGGTGCTAGATAGGTGGTTTGCCCATGTAGACTTGCAAGATTGCAGAGAAAGATGAAGAAGACGTTCATGAATAGGTTGTGCTACAATATTGTTATTCAGAATATTGTTATTGTTATTCAGAGGTAGTGATAGGGTGGTCAAGCCTGCCAAAGTAAATGCAAAAAGTCACGTGCCAGAGTACATATAGACATCGAAATGATTCGGATAGTCGTGCGATGTGGTGTATTACATGCAGACAACCAATTGATTCAGATAACCATGCGGTGTGGTGTAGTTCAACAGCTGAAGGCGTAAGTGACAACGGAAGATGACACCAACATCTCTGCAAGACATGTTTGTGAAAAATAAATATCACTGATTAACTCTAACATTTAATACTAAGGAAGTAATGCTAGCATTACTTCCTGTTCAAAAACAGGAATGAGTTGAATCCTTTCAACTTAGGAAATTTTATGAAGAATACGAAGCTTTATACGAAGAAAATGAAGCTCGACCTCGGGAAGAGGCCAAATAAGATCACAAAAATTCTTATTGGATGAAAAAAACATTGAAACTATTTGATAGAGTAAGTGGACGGTGAAAAGATAGCTTTATGAAATATAAAATCAAAAGTTTGGTTAATTTATGAAGAGCTAATGTTAGTACAAAATATCAATTACTTAGACCCATGCCATGAGCAGCCAGGACTAAAATAAACCTTCTTTTCATGTATATAGAATAAAGTGGAAAAATCATAAATTTGAAAAAACCAACCATAAAAGGTGCTTTAGATTCAAAAAGAAACCTTTTCTTCATGCATGGAGAATGAAAGTGTGTTTTAGAATTAAAAAATAAACCTTCTTTATACGAAGTGAAAAAAGAAAAATTAAGAAATTAGATAAATTAATTATCCGTGAGAATAAGTTATAAAATGTAGTTTAAATTTTTTATTTGTTAGTTATTTTAAAATATGTTTTTTATTATATTTTTTTTAATGTTTTATG
>APFE031224213.1:0-11242 GCA_000404065.3 Pinus taeda
TTGTTTTCTTTTAGTCACGGATGCTTTGGATTGCGTGCTTGCTTGAGAAAGCTCTTTTTCTCCCTACAAAACAAAAACACAAAACCCAATACAGACATGGAAAAAAAAACAAGCCTTACAGCTTAAAGTTAGCGTTACCTGGAAACTAAATATTTTCCTCAATGTTTCTGATTTTCCAAGATCACACTAAGGTGCAGGGAAAAGAGCATACGCATGAGAAAAATCCTTCCTTTCTGTTTCGCCCAAATCGCACAGAGTCACAGGGCAAAGAGCATACGCAGAAATGAAAGGTATAGATCCAGTGATAAAAAGAGCTAAATAATTCGAAATCGAAATAAATAGAGAGAAAATAACATTAAACTGCAAATAAACACTATATACCTCCAGATCTAAAAAATGGCGCAGCTAGGGATACCAGAAACATTTTCACGTGAAATGAAAGGGGTTCCTCACTGGAACAGATGCTCCCAACACAACAGAGCAGTCCTCTTGGCCTGAAAGCAGTCAGAAACAACAGATCTAGGAGATGGCAGTCACATGCAGTTCTACCGGCTTCAAATTTGGATCAACAACGGACGCGGCCCTCAAATAGCTCTGATACCATGTAGGAATTTACAGGGTAAGTTCCTCAAATAGAACACCAAAAGGACACCGCTCACAAACAGATCACAGATCAATACACCAGTATTTTGACGTGGTTAAAACCCTCAGAGAGGGAAACAGTCCACGGCCTGCGCCAACGTGGCTACTACAGGCAATTTATAATAAAAGAATGAAAATTTACATAAGCTTCTCTCATGCACGGTTAACCTACAAATGACCCTCCATGCGCTTTAAATAGAATTCATGGACCAATCGGGTGTCAAGCACGGATCAAGTGTCGGTAATACCGAGGAGAGAATGAACCGTCGGATCACTACATATCGTGACCGTCGGATTGTAAGTTACAAAATGTACAACGGTAAAGAAACACACTTTACCTAACTCTATACCTAACTCTATACTAGACCAAGTTGAACTTAACTATTTCCTATATGTCGGAATATCCTAACATCTGGAGCCTTTAGCTTAACCCCGTTTTAGATGTTAATTGGTGAAATGTTGTGATTATGGATGGAATCATTGACTAGTTTCCAGTTTCTTTACTTTTTGGTTTGAGTTGCAATAGTTTATTAGATTTCAATTTTGCAATTAGGATGGAAAACAGAGATAGTAATCTCATTTTCAGTACTTTATCTGTAGTTTGGTTTATGTAGCTTCATGTTTACGCTCTTATTCAAGTTTTGATTTTGTAAACAACATGTTTTAAGATCTCATAATTTCAAAGTTTGGAAATTACTACAAGAAGCAAGAGGATAAGCCTTGTCTTCAACTCTACATCCACACATGATCTTTAAAAGTATTCTTAAACTCTTGCTTTAACAATAGATTAGGATTTCCGTTGCATTAAACCAATTTAGGAGACCAACAGAAGAAAACTCCAAAGCAAGATAAAACTAAAAACATTGAGGTAAGAAAAGGGTTGTCTAGCACATAGTGTGCACTACACTTCATTAGTTTACGACTGCCGGATTGATAACTTATGTAGCAATTTAGGACATATTAAATTGACTAAACAACACCCACTTGCAAAATGCTATAACCTTCTCTCATTCTCTAGCTTCTACTAGAAGGGAGCTACAACCCCCTAGCTCTTGTACTAACCGATCTATTTATTAGTAGGTAGGCACTGACCTACAAAAGGCTCCAACCTTCACTCATTTTCTAGATGCTATTGGAAGGGAGCTCCAAACCCCCAGCTCTTGTACTACTCGATATGTTTACCAGTAGGTAGGCGCCAGCCTACGGAAGTCTACAACCTTCTCTCTTCGTCCAGGGACCATGTTTCATAATTTTTTAGGTTGGATACTCATGGAACACAATACCACAATATGAAGGCATTGTTTCATAAAATTTTCATACTGGACCCTGATATGCCCCTATACCAATAGGTGTCATATATCATGAGTGACTTGATTTAGCTTTGTAATATGTTCATACCTTTACTTGTTGCAAAGGTTTTCCATATTTGTAAAAAAATAAAAAAAAATAAAAAAATGTAAAGAGGCTATACTCTAAAAGAAAAACCAAAGGGTAAAAGGAATAAAAGAGGTCAAAAAATGAAAGAAAAATGAACCCCAACAAAAAAAAAAGACCAGGAAAGTGTGCAAGTATAAATGCCACTACTTTTTTTACTTTTGTATAATAAACAATTGCGTGCAGCTTGTCACCTATGCCACAATTCATGATAGTCAAATAGTTTAAGCTTGACTAGTTCATATTTTCAATTTCATGTTTTAGAAGTAGAGAACAAAGGTCTGACCAAAAAGTGTAATCTTGGCAGATAAGTAGATAGGTAGAGTAAATAAAAGGAGCTCAACAGTGTAATCTGAGCCCTTGGATGTAATAAGTGTAGACTTAGATAGGCATCACCATGTAAAATAAAAGAAAGTTTGATAAGGGTTTTCCAGTCTAAGTGCACCCTAATAAAGAAGTGAAAATGCTAGGTTAAAGTAGGTAGGGTAAGTAGGTGATGGTTGCAGAATAATATGTGGTGAATGATAAGTTTAAATGTGTAAATATTTCACTTTCATTACAAAGCAAAGGCATGTATTACATGGAAGGCACATCAAGCAAGCAAAGTCAGAAATAATTAACTTCTCTACTCATTTCCCTTAAATTTTCACAAATTTCCCCGAAGTGCCAAGGTATCTATCAATTTAGAGGGGCTCAAAGCATTTCTCTAACTTTTGGAGAGACCAGACCCTCAGCCAAAAAATTTATAATGCTTAAGTACTTAAACCCCTTCATGAATAATAACCCCCCTTCATAAGTTATTCATTTCCCTAATAAAGCTTTTCCTAAGTAAAATCCTATTTTACTTAGGGAAAAATAAAACACTCTCCATATAAACCCACATATTCACTTAGCCTAAGTTTTAAATGTGTATGATGAAAATATTTTAAACTTAGCACTTTACCATTCATTTTTGTCATATTAACCACTAATGTTTATTATATAATTCCTGCATAAAATATAAACGTTACCCATTCCCGTATTATTAAAAATAGACAAAAACCCCAAATTCTTATATATCCCACCCCTCGGTTAAATATAAGCATAAGACAGTCTATAAACGGGATTAATAAACTAATCTGTAGTTAATTAAGAGCCCGATCCCCACCATGTTAATAAAAGGATTAATTAACCCCCACGGTTAATTAATAACTTCTTTGACCAATCACATCACCCTCGATGTAATTAAAAACCTTTAATTATGTTGGGCGCACCCTCCATTAACTTTCCACCACCTCACCTCCCCGATAGCCATCCGATCGGATCCCTCAAATCTGACAGTTGTCGTACATATCGCACGACCCTCTGTGACCGAACTTTAGCGCAAGATGGCGAGTGGTTTTCTGAACAGTGCCTCGCTACATGTCACTCACTGTATGGAATCGCGTGGTCTCGCCCAAATACCGCCTCCCTCCATTTGTAGTGTGAAGAAAACCGCTTACCGCCTCTTGCTATCGAAAAAACGTCAAATCATTTTCCTGCTGATGCTATCTATCCAAATCCCAAACCCGCCAAAAGTTGACTTTGCATAAAAAACAAAGTTAATTAGTTTTCATCCTTATTTCTGAAAAAAAACATGCATGCAGCAACCTAGACGTTGAAATTGACCAGTTCGTGCACCCAACCATTAGCCACCCTTAAACTTGCAGTCGATGCCACTCCATGCTCGCCATTCACACCCAGTGAACCTATACTCCATTTCCCATCACTAAAAGTAGGTATTTACTAGTTTCCGTCCAAGAACCTTGTAAATACATGCTTTCTCTGCAATTAATTGGAAAAAAACCCAGATTTCACAAAAATTCAGCCACTACATTCACAATTCAAGTTTCCCAAGACCCTCTGTTTCACCAATTTCACATAAAAACCTTAGTTTCCTATCTAAATCGACAAGAACCAGAATGGAAACCGCTGTGGCCCTCAATGTAGCACCTATCACTACCCCTCACTGTGATTTGGATTATTTGCCCTTAACAGATAAAGATTTTCAAATAAAAGACCTGATTACTGATAAAGACCACCTGAAAATATTTTGCCAATGTCGAGACAATTACCTAAATGGTTATGATACCATAGGACTTTGGGAATCAAACCTCCCAATGTACTTTCTCCCCTTTGTGCACATTTTCCCTGACATTATCCATCAATGTCACTCCAATTAGGATCCCAATATTAGAGTAGTAGTGCCCCCAAATCAAATTGTCCTCTTCAAAATTACTGCAGACTCAATCAATGAGAATCTCCAGTTTCAACACAGGCAAGCCCTCACTTCCATTTCCCTTGGAGATTTGCTAGAGAAATCATCCAAATTTTCCCAGTCTGAACTTAGTGGCCTTTGCCAAACTTTCATAGATAAGCAGCATCAACCCAAAACCCCCCTCCTTATTTGTCAGTTTTCTTCACAAAAATAGGAAAACCTATAGTTGATATGATAGTTGTAGTCATGGGATTCAATACTAGTGAGTATGTGGATGAAATAACCCTAGTTTTAATATACATCTTTACCCCTGGTTAGCCTCCTGCTGTCAAGTACAACTATGCTGCATTCATTGCTGAGAAAATCCATGACCAGTTCATGAGGCTGGAAAATGAAAAAGTTTTCAAGTATTCCACATTCATATATCACCTTATCCTTTACTATTAGTCTGACAAGTTCCCTTTTTTCTATAAATAAACTTGATACAAAGGGTAATGCCAGATCAGTTATTTTTTGGACTTCTATCTTCCACCATTCATTTGCTTGTCCTTATTCATATAATGAATTCATTGACCAGTTTGTCCACCCAGTGACTACCGCGCTGATAGGAAGCCCTCCTCCTAAGATTAGTGATGAAATCAAAAGAATCCTTCAGCTATCCAAACAATACAAGGTAGGTGACTGGTACTTGTACCAGAATCACACAGATATTAGGATGTATGGTTGTGAGCTTCCTCCATTCAAACTACCAAAATATGTTCTTATGAGGTTGTTTGCATTGGAGTATTATAGACAAATGATAAAATCAGATCAGATTCACTTTACCAGGGCCAAGAAGAAAGCACGGTGGAGAATTAAGGATCACCTAGGCCCATTTTTCTGCAACAATAGAGAAGAAGGCAAAGCAACAGAACAAATTCTAGAACACATGAGATTAAATAAAAGTTTTGGTTGGAGATATGACCCACACAGTTTCATTTGTGATAGGAGAATGAAAAATTAGTTATCTCCACATTTTGACCACAAAATCCTTGAAATAGAGTAATATGAAAATATGGATGAATGGAGGAAAGGAAATTTAGTTGAGATGGATAATGATCAGGTCAATGTAGATAATGTGATGAAAGACCTAAAAAAGAGACTTGATCTGGACTCCTTTGAATAGGTACTAGTTGGGACTTCTTAGAAGCCAACACCAGGAACTAATGCCTCTACAGCAGATACTTCTCAAAGGCACTCAGAGGAAACTAGTGCACCCCTTGCAGAACCACCACAAGGAAAAGAACAGGGAACCAATACTCCAGCATCAGGGGAATCAGACATGTGAAAGTAGCCTGAAGTCTCTAAAGAACAGGCTCAGCCACAGACCCATCCAGCTAAAGTTAATATGGGAGATCCCCCAGTTTTGCTAACTCCTTTGAATGAGGAAAAAAATTAAAGATAGATAGGGAAGTAGCAAAGATAAATCCACACTCAGAAGTAAAATTTTTTGAAGAAACAACAGAGAGTTTGAGGAAAGAAGGTGGAGACAGTCTGCATACATTCCCAGTAGGTGGGACATCTTCTAGTTCACAAAGACAAGAGCTTGAAAGATAGCAAAGTACTGAAGTTTCATCTTTCAGGTTTTCACCTAGGAAGACCTTAAACATTAAAGAAAAATTCAAGGAGATAAAGGCCAAAAACGAACAGCTAAAGGCCCAAGCTTACACTCAATACTTGAAGATGGCTCCTACCAATCAAACCAGGTTGATGTCAGCTTATACATCAAGGAAGGAAAAATGCAGATGCGCTTTTTAAAGCCTAAAGTACAACAACCCCAATCACTTACAGACTACCTCAAAACTAATTTTGAGGTCTTGGCCAAAGACATTCACCCCATAGATCAAATAGAATTGCATAAGCAAACAGTGGAAATGATTTATTCAACATTGACAGGCAATGCCATGATGGCACCCAAATTGGAGAATTCACTGAACAATACCACTGCTCAATTACAATTAGAAAGAGCCTCCTCATAGGCAAAAGACAACAGAATCAAATCAAAAGAGGATTTGATTATTGGATTGGGTCATAACCCAAAGGATGTCAAATCTCTAAAGGCCCTAATAAAGAAGAAAAATAAAGATATAGCTGCCTTGAGAAAGCAATTGAAATTGCCACCACTTATGCATCCACAAACTGGTGAAGTAATTGAAAAGAAGACTGAAGAAGAGCTTATGGACTTAGTCCTCAATCTAAATGAGCAATTAAAGGAGATAGAGTAGGAATTAGAGAAAACACTACAAAGCAGGCAGAGTGATTTGACCTCTCAGCGTCAAAATGTAGTACCAGTGGTTTCTACAGTAGTCCCTTCAACATTGGCATCTGCTCTAGCACCAAATGTCCCTTTGGCCACAGCTTAAACTATTACAGGAATAGGTACAGGTACACCACAGGTAGAAACTTCCAGTCAAAGCATAGAAGAATTAATCAAGTTTATGGAGGAAATGAAACTCCAGGTTTCTCAATTGCAGAAGGTAAAGGAGAAATTTGTTACCTTGGAACAAAAGTATGATGTCTCAAAAATTAGTTTTGCTGAAGAAGTGAGGAAAAACAAAGGCTTAGCTCAACAGGTAAAAACACTAGAAAAGGATCTCACATTTGAAAATCCTTTAATAGATATCAAGAAAATATTATGGACCAACATCACTAAATCAATCAATGATGTTTGGTCATCAATACAAATCATTTTTGAATAGATTGACTTAGTCAAAGTTTCTCTTCAAGAGATTCAAAAAACCAAGGAAGAGCTAGGAGAGAAGTCTGAAGAAGCTATCAGGCTAATAAACTTTCTGAACAGCAGAAACATGCATCAATTGCAATAGATGAATATTGAGGATAGAACTGGAACCATCCTAGAAATCAAGAAAGTCTTAACCAAAAGGTCTCTAATGTAGAACCTAGAAAGAAAATGTCAGAACATGCAAGAAGACATAGATGAATTTATGGAAAAGTTTGGCTTCTTACAGGGTAACGGACTTCCAAGTCCTTTAGTAATCAATGATAAGTTAATGAGGCATGAGGATTATATCGACAAATTGGATCAATATGCAAATAACCAAGCCAGTTCATCCGCTAGTTCATCTACACCTAAAGCATTACCCATAGGCAGAGTTCTCTATGATAGTCTGGAGAACCTCTTTTATGTTGAGCATGAATTGAAACACTTGTTTCGAGTACAACCAAATTTTGTAAAATACAAAGAGGATGATGAAATTTACAGAAAGCTAACAAGAACCAGGAAACCAAGGGATGATTGGTGGACAGATATGATAGACATTTTATTATTTACATTGGCAAAAAGTAAATTGAATTATTTACAATAGTCAATTTTGGTAAGAGAAGGTGAAGCATGGTAAACAAAGTAAAGTAGGAAAAGAGTATCAGTCACAGATAAAACAGTATCAGTGAGAATATGAGAACAATCAGCCAACACAGAATTATGAACAAGATAGCAAGATGCTCAATCATAGGGCCTACCTCCAGCTCCTTCAACAAAAACAGGGATAGCAACCAAACAGCTCACTTTCAGTTTCTATTTTCGAGACCATCTGTCTCTATATTCATGTAAAATATATTTAGTTTTCCTAGAATATATCTCTCTCAGTTAGGAGATATTTGATTGTAAATTTTGTATAAGTACTTCCTCATTCGAACTACTGATGGTGGATTCTGAGACATTTCTGTAGACTCTCTATTTTTAAATAGAAGTGTTGTTGAACAACTATTGTATGGCTGGCTGGGAAAAGTAATAAAGCAAAGGAATTTTACAGGATTCCTATGTCAAATGAGAAACAAATAAGTATCTATATCTTATGTTTTTACAGTTTTCTTGTTTTAATATTTCACATGTGTTTCATATCTAAATAATAAACAAAAAAGTGCATTTCAAAAAATGATTTACTGCATTATGTCTTTAAAATTGTTTATATTCTCAATGTTTTCTTCAAGCTATCATAGGCAGGGAATTTTTAATTTTTCCCTGCTTCTTAGTTTATCATAGTGGCTATTTAACAATAAATTCTTAATTTCTTTTTGCTAATGATCACCCACTATCCATCATCTTGAAACTTTGTTGAAGGATTCTTAATTGCCCTTCCTCCCTTTCAAGACCATTTCACCCTTTCAAGTTACCATTTGTATCTTGTTTAGCTATCTTTCCCTGTGAAGCCCTCTTTTGTTGAAACAACCTGATCCAGTTAAGCCATCCTCAATTGACTCCATAGCCTAATAGCCTGGCATACCTTGTTCTATCAATCTGCTCCTGAATTCCGCCAACAAACAAAATCAAAACCCCCAAGCTTTCATAACTAGCCCAATATCCCACAAACGAAGCTAAATCTTAAACAGAGAGCCTTCTCTGAGTATAGATTGGCTAGATTCTATACTTAAAAGTTGGTTTGTGGTTACCTCAGACCCCTTTCCTTCTTCTAAACAACTTCAAGGAAAATTTGTGTGATAACATAGTGGCGACTCCACTGGGGAGACCAAACCCTCAATCAAAACAAATCTTTAAGAACATTTGAAATCCAAATCTAAAAGCATCTTAAAGAAATAATAGAAGTTCTTTGTTTTATATCAGTTAAGAAAACCAAAAACAAAACCCAAAAACCTGGCTTCAGAAAGGAATTGTTACACTAGAGCTAATCCTGATCCCAATCCACCACAAGTGTTTGAGAACCCCAATCTGATCCCAAGATTTCTTAGAAGACAAGAAAGTTCTATCAATCCTCGACCCATCTTCACATCTTCATCCTGTCCTGTTAGGTGGATTTACCTTGAAGACAAACCCTTTGATGAATACTTTGAAACATCTTTGTTTAAGACTTCATCTGACTCTGAATTAGTTGACCTAGTCCAAGACCAAGAGTTCATCCGAGAATTAGAGCTCTAAGCAGCCAATTTGTCAATTGATAGTTATTTGTAGAAATCACCACAATCTGATCTTGCCACTGAAGGAACCCCTAATCCCTCTGTAATCACAACTATTTCTGCAAGTTCATCTTCTTTTCCTCATACATATTTACCTCAAACCACTCCACATCAAACCATCCTCTCTAGCTCTCCATCCACAACTCAAACATCCACTATTATTCCAACCCCAGTTGTTGTTTCACCATTACCTACAGCAATGGAAAACGGATACACCCAGTTGTTGTTTCACCATTACCTACAGCAATGGAAAACAGATACACCCCCCTGGTATTACTAGAAAGCTTAGGTGCCATGCCCTAGTATTACCAATGTAAGATCACTACTTTTGACGGCACTGGTGCCTATACAGCCACTAACACACTAAGAAGATGACTGATTATTTTGAAATTTATGAAATAGATACTGATGATGTACAAATGAGAATATTTTTTCAGAGTTTATCTGGGGAAGTTAGAGCCTGGTTTAGAGGTTTAGCAGCAAATAGTATAAACAAACTAGCAACTCCCTACAAACAATTCTTGAACCGATGGGAGAAAAGGAAAGACCCTCTTCAGATTATATCTAAATACAAAAACCTAAAGATAGGAACACAAGAAACTGTTCATGATTATTTCACTAGATTCAAAAGTGTCTATAATGCCATCCCTCAAAATCTTAGACCCCCACCTGGTTTATCCTTAATCAAATTCCCAGATGGATTTGACTCTGACATGGCTTTCCAGCTGAGAGAACGAGCTCCCCCTACTTTAGAAGATATGCAAAGCATAATAGTCAGTGTTGAAGCCAACCTGATATCTAAAAGAGCCAAGGCTAGGAGTGAAAGGAGGATACCATTAAAGGAAGAAAGCTCACCCTTTGAACAAAAGCTAGATTCCATAATTAAAGGAATGGATAGACTAGGAGACAGAGTAGAGACAATTGAAAGAAAAGCTCCTTGGGATGGTCAGCAAACCAGCACAGGGAGAAATCCTAATTTTAGGAAAATTCAAAACCCGAACACTGTAAAGAGTGGTCTTGAACAAAACATCAGACCTCTGTTCTAGGGGAATTATGCAGAAGCTTCCAACTCTGATGGTCTAGAAGAAGATACTCAAATCAATTTGATGGGGCTTAGTAATGAGGGAGAAGTTTTCTTGACCTAAGAAGATCAAGAGGCCCACATTCTTAAACATTTCCAAACTCAATCAGGTGAATCACTTGACTTTATAGAAGGATATGACACAACCATCTTTGAGGTGCATAAGCAATACAACTTAAGAAGTAGGAGAATTGATGTTCCTGAAACAAACAAACAAAATATTCCAAATCAGCCCACAAGAGGTAAGACAGTGACCACACCTGTACATATTCTTTCTAGATTAAATACTAATCCTTCTAACCCCATAATTGAAGATGTCTCTGACAACCAACCAAGCAACAAACAACCCTCCACTTCCCTTCCTCCCAAAGGAACTGTGGAAGAACCTCCAGAGGTTGATCTAGGAGAATCAACAAATCATGATTCCACTCCTAAAAAGGAGAAAAACACAGAAAACCATGAAAACAAAGAGGATACTGTTGTTTGAAATCCAAAGGCCCAAACAGAAAGACCCTTTAATCTAGAAACTGAAGTAGGTAAGCTAAAAATTGTTGTCCCATTATCTGAATTAGCTAAACATGAGGCCTACCGAACCCAAATCAATAGATCATTGAAAATTACTGGAATTGAAGACTCAGTTAATCTTTTTGATGACCAACTCGAATTGATATTTAGCCCAAATGTTAATGGAAAACCATTGGAAGGAGGAATTCTGCCCTTCTATGTGAGCTTAAACATACATGATAAGATTCTTCACAATGCAATGTTTGACTCTGGGGCATCTCATAATCTCATGCCCAATTCTGTAATGGAAAAGATAGACCTAGACATCACTAGACCATACAAAGATTTGTTTTCTTTTGATTATATTCAGATGA